>ML434714.1:0-33697 GCA_005239525.1 Nicotiana knightiana | reverse complement strand
AGTTCCTTCTCGCTCTTGCATGATTACTCTTTATTGCATCTGCCTTTTGCACGGTTGCTTTTGCACCTGTTTCTTGTTTCCTATTTTCAAGCAAAGAACAATCCGTTAGTTTGAAACGGTGGTTGGTTTTGTGGCCTTGATTTTCAGCTGCTTGATCTTAGTTCTTTTGACGGAGATCTCAATCACTTGCTTGCTTGTTTGCTTGCTGGGGATTGGGTTTCATCTCTAATCTCGGGGACCTTGGCTTTCTAGATTTCACCATGGCGATTGGTTAGTGGGACCCAATCATTTTATTTTGCCTTTGTGGCNTACACCAACAAGTGTTACACCAACAATTTCAAATGGAATACTCCACATGGATTTTAGTTTCCTAGGAAACATTCTCAACCTTGAGTTAAACAACAATACTAGATCTCCCAGCTTAAACTCTTTGTTCCAAATGTATTTGTCATGAAGATATTTCATCTTTTCTTTGTACAAGGACGAACTCGCATAAGCATGGTGCTGGAACTCATCCAATTCTATTAAATGTGCAATCCTCAAGTTAGCGGCTACATCCCAATCAAGATTCAGCTTCTTTAGAGCCCACATTGCCTTGTGCTCTAGTTCCACCGGAATATGACAAGCTTTTATGAACACCAACCAGTATGGCGATATTCTGATAGGTGTTTTGTAAGCCTTCCAATAAGCCCATAATGCATCATCAGTATTCTTGGATAAATTCGTCCGATTAGAATTTGGACAAGATACACTTTTTCTCCCGGTTGGAGACTTCCACTTACCACTGGCTTGTGGGTTATAGGGAGTCATAACTTTGTGAGTAACACCATACTTTCTAAGTGAAGTGTCAAAAGCCTTGTTGCAAAAGTTTAACCCCACGTCGCTTATAATTGCACGTGGAGTACCAAACCTTGTGAAAATATTCTTCTTCAAGGAAGCCACTACACTTCTCGCCTCATTGTTGGGTAACGAGATGGTCTCAACCCATTTGGACACATATCCACCGCGACCAAGATGTAGGTATTTCCACAAGAACTCACAAAAGGGAATATGAAGTCAATGCCCCAAACATCAAAAATATCAATCTCCAAGATGGTTGTGAGAGTTATTTCATGTTTCTTTGAAATTCCATTGACGCTTTGACATTCATCACATCTTTCCACTAACTCACTAGTATCCTTGTAAAGAGTGGTCGAATAGAAACCACAACTAAGCACTTTGGTCATCGTTATTGCTCCACCATAATGACCGCCATATGGTGAAGAATGACAAGCCCCAAGAATATCACCTTGCTCTTCTTCCGGTACGCACCTCCTAATCACGCCATCCGTACAAATCCAGAAAAGGTATGGTTCATCCCAATAATAATCTTTACAATCACTTTTGAGCTTCTTCCTTTAGCTTGAAGAGAACTCATCCGGAATTATTCCAAACACAAGAAAATTTGCTAAGTCCGCGAACCATGGAATCTCTTTCATTGAAATTGCCAAAAGTTTCTCATCGAGAAAAGAGTCATTGATTTCTAGGCCATCATGTGCCCTCCCCTCCTCCTCCAAATGAGACAAGTGGTCTGCCACTTGGTTTTCACTACCTTTCCTATCTTGGATGTCAATATCCAATTCTTGTAACAAGACTACCCTTCTCATAAACCGAGTTATGAAGTTCTCTTTGCTCATAAGATAATACAGTGCCACATGATTTGTGTGGACAATAAATTTTTTCACCCATCAAGTACGTGCAGACTTCACAATTGCAAACACAATAGCAAGGATCTCTTTCTCCGTACCAGTATAGTTGACTTGCGCACTATTCATGATATTACTAGAATAGCAGACCGAATGGAAAATCTTATTGATATGTTTCCCAAAAATATCCCCAACGGATATGTCACTTGCATCACACATGAGCTCAAAAGGCACACTCCAACTTGGAGCGGTGATGATGGGGGTAGTTGTCAACTTGAGCCTCAACAATTCAAAAGCTCTCATGCAATCATCATAGAAATTAAACTTGGCATCCTTCTCAAGAATCTTTCACAATGGGTTCACCAACTTAGACAAATCTTTGATAAAGCACCGGTAAAAACCCGCATGGACTAAGAAACTCCGCACACCCTTCATCGAAGTTGTGGGTGGAAGCTTTGAAATCACCTCAATCCTTTCTTGGTCAACTTCAATTCCATTCCTTGAGATTTTATGGTCAAGGACAATACCTTCCTCAACCATGAAATGGCATTTCTCCTAATTGAGTACCATATTGGTTTCTTCACATCTAGCCAACACTTTGTCCAAATTTTCAAGACAATCATCAAAAGAATTCCCAACCACCGAGAAGTCATCCATGAATACTTCAAGGTAGTCCTCCACCTTGTCCGTGAAAATAGCTATCATACACCTTTGAAAAGTCGCCGGTGCATTGCACAAACCAAATGGCATTCGCTTGAAAGTAAAAGTACATAGGGACATGTAAAGGTTGTTTTCTCTTGATCTTCCGGAGCAATGGGAATTTTGTTGTAGCTCGAGTACCCATCAAGAAAATAATTGAAAGCATGGCCGGCCAATGTATCGAGCATTAGATCTAAGAAAGGAATTGGAAAATGATCCTTCCTTATGACTTTGTTGAGCTTGCAGTAATCCATACACACCCTCCAACCAGTCACTGTTGTTGTAGGAATCAATTCATTCTTGTCGTTGGTGACCACTGTCATGCTCCCTTTATTTGGGAAACATTGAACTGGAGAAGTTCATGAACTATCAGAGATGGGGTAGACAACACCGGCATCCAACCACTTGATAATCTCCAACTTCTTGTATAGCCTCATTGAGTCTTATTTGATGTTCAATAGATGGTTTAGCGACATCCTCCAACTTTATCTTATGCATGCAAAAAGTGGGTGTTACACCCCGAATATCTGCCAAGGTCCACCTAATAGCCTTCTTCCTCTTTTGTAGCACTGCTAATATGGAATCTACCTACAAGTTAGTCAACCAAGAGGAAAGATTTACCGGTAAAGTAGAACAAAGGCCAAGAAATTCATATCGAAGATGTGGAGGTGATGGATTCAACTCCAAGGTAGGTGTCTCTTCAAAAGAAGGCTTTGTAGGAGGAGTCTTCCTATTTTCAAGATCCAAGGACAATTTCTGGGTGCATAGTTGTACAACCCCATTCCTTGCAAAGAGTTCACACACTCCATGAAGCCATCCATCTCGTCATCATCGAAGTTGAGCAAGACGGCCTCCAACATATCATCAACATTGATTGTAGAACTTGTATCATCAACAATGACATCGGTCACCAAATCCACAAAAGACACACCTCATTGCTTTTTGGTTGCCGCGTGGACTTACACACATGGAATACCACTTTTTCATCACCAACCCGGAAAGTGAGTTCTCGCTTCAACATCAAAAAGGGCCTTATCCATAGAAAGGAAAGGTATCCCAAGAATAATTGGCACCTCATAATCAACCTCACCGTCTAGAATGACAAAATTTGCCGAAAAAATGAATTTATCAACCTGACCAAAACATCGTCAATCATACCCAATGGCCCTTTCATGGTACGATCAGCCATTTTCAATATCATAGAGTTGGGTCTTGGTTTCACAATCCCCAAAATCTTGAAAATCAAATAGGCCATCAAATTTATACTTGCCCCAAGATCACAAAGAGATTTTGCAAACTCGGCACTTCCAGTTGTACAAGGGATTGTGAAAGCACCGGGATCCTCCAACTTAGGAGCCATTGAATGAGAAATTTCGATCATGTAATGAGTGACTTTGATGGTCTCACAATTCATTGACCGCTTCTTTGTCACAAGATCTTTCTTTAACTTTGTATAACCGGGCATTTGTTCCAAAGCTTCGACCAGTGGCACATTGATTGAAAGACTCTTCATCATTTGAATGAAATTCTTGAATTGATTCTCACCATTTTTCTTGGAGAGTCCTTGAGAGTATGGAGATTATGGGCTTAGGCAATGGTGCCTTAGTCTTTTGCACTACCATCTCCAGTATGTCAATAATGTATTCCCTAGACGCGTTCACCTCCTCTTGAGTCTCCTCCGGAACATCATCAATATGAATTCGAACTTCCTCATTAGGTTGAACATTGTTCGGGATCTCTTCTTCTTGCATCACTTGATCATCATCAACAAGTCGCCTTCCACTTGAGGTGGGTGCATTCCCGCCTTTTCCACTTTTTGTGATAACCTCCATGGCACGCCCTGTATTGTTACCACCCTTCGGGTTTACCACCGTATCACTTGGTAGTGCCCCCTTAGGACGAGAATTTAAAGCTTTAGAGATTTGCCCCATTTGAACTTCTAGGTTGCGGATTGATGTGTTGTGTGAGGCAAGTTGGGCATCTGAATCTACATTCTTTTCCATCATTTGCTTGAACATACTTTTAATACGTCTTATCTCATTATTTGAAGAACTTGAACCATGGGAAAGATAAGGAGGTGGGTTGCTTGGTTGTTGATACATTGGGGGCTTTTGAAAAGCCGACCCCTGGTTGCCTTGATTGTTACTCCATGCACCTTGATTGTTTCCTCCCCAATTTCCTTGGTTGTTTCCACTCCAATATATTTGATTTTTGTTGTTATTCCAATTCCCTTTATTGATAGAATTTCAATTTCCATGATTGTTTTGTGGTCTCCATTGTTCTTGGTTTGGGCCTTGGAAATTATTTCTTTACCCTTTGAAAATTGTTCACATATTGCACTTCCTCCTTTTGTTTATTATAAAGAATCATCTTTCTCAAAACCACCATCATCTTGCACATAGTTCTCCACTCGAGTTTACACTTGTAGACCCTTGGTCCTCCTCTTGTTCACCAACACATTCACTCCCTCCATAGCATTAACTTTCGTAGGAGCTTGCACTTGATTTAGTTGGGCCTTTTCTAGTTGAACCATGGTAGTGGTCAATTCAGCAATGGCTTTCCCATGGTCTTGCAATTCTTTGTGAAGGTGGATCATATTTGGATCACCTTGTGGAACATTGGCCCGAGATTTCCAAGCCGACGACATTTATTCCATCTCATCCAAGATTTTCACACACCTCCGCATAAGGTGTAGTCATAAAATTCCCACCGGCTAGTTGATTCACTCATATTGGTTGGTTGTATTAATCGCACGATAAAAGGTTTGTTGAATCATGTTTTCCGTCATATCATTGTTAGGACATTCCTTAACCATTGTTGTATAGCGCTCCCATATCTCGTGTAGTGGTTCATTTGGATCTTGCTTGAACGCCAAGATCTCATCTCGAAGTGTAGCCATGTGTCCCAGAGAGAAACACTTAGCAATGAATTTTTTCGCCAACTCATCCCGAGTGTGAATTGAATGGGTTGGGAATCGTTACAACCAATTTAAAGTTTTCCCCCGTAGAGAGAAGGGAAAAAGTCTTAGCCTCAATGCATCCTCGGAAACATTAGTTTGCTTGCTCCCCCAACATGAATCCACAAAGCCCTTAAAATGTTTATAAGCATTTTGAGTTGGAGCACCGGTAAAGAACCAATGTTGCTAAAGCAAAGTAAGCATCAGATTGGTGATTTGGAAGTTACCCGCCCTAATACGGGGAGGGACTGTTGCACTAGCATAACCCTCATCGGGCAATACCTGGTATGGAGCTACTCGTGGTGGAGGTAAGGATGGAATTGGAACGTTGTCATGTGGTACCCGACCTATCCGATTGGCTTGAGGCTCAAGAGGTACATCCTCTACTTGTTCCTCCTCGTCATCCAATTCCCCTAAAGGCAAATTATTGAGATCATCGTTCGCATGTTTATACCTAGAATTTCTTAAACAAGTAAGTAATACAGAAGGGAAAAAGGATATTCCAAAAACACACTCAAAGATATAGCTAACACAGTTTTAACTCTCCATCAACGACGCCAAAAATTGATCCATGTCTAATTCGCACTCAATAGTGAGTGGAAATGCTCGTTGGAAGAATAGTACCCGACAAGAGTCAGGGTCGATTACCACAGGGATTTAATATGGGTGTTAGGGTATACACCGAATGAGAACAAATGACATAACTAGATTGTGCTTCCAGACAAGGGATTTTGTTTTCTACTTCTAAATTAACACTAACAATTATAAACTAATGATAAGAAACTAGAAAGCGAGTGATTTTTTTGTTGTTTTTACCAAATGGTTAAAAGGACTAGGGATGTGACCTTCACCTAGGTGTTCGCCTAATGGGTTAAGTAGGTTAACACTTATTTTATTGATCGGGTGTATTATAGCTCTCAACTCTAAGGTACTCACTCAATACCTCTCGGTGATAGAGTGATTTTGCCCAATCTGGCTTTCTCAAGCCCAAATGGTTATCAAGCTAAATATTTAGCTCAAGTCGGGTTTTTTTTATCTCTAGTTCAAATCCTTTAATTAGGCTAATCAAATCCTTTATTAGCCCAATTTCTTGTTAGCCAAGTATTCCTAGACTAGGTCCCTCTTTGTCAAGTAAAGACCAAGTCAAAAAGGCATGAATCAATATTTGCAACCATTAGTTCTAAAATTAAAGCATAAACAAGTCTAAATAATCAAAACCCAATCATAAACAAGTATTAAATTAAATACCCAAAAGGTTCTAGTAGAAATATTGCTAATCGTGGTAGAAAATGAAGAAAACAAAGAAGAAATACTAATTAAACTCATAATATAAAATTAAAATGATAAACGATGATGTTTTTATCCCAAATTGATCACAAATTTCCTAAAATGGAAAATTACAATGGCTATAGCTGCTTGAACTTCAAAACTTGACCTAAAAATGTGATTCTCGTCTATTTATAGTGGCCCAAAATTTGCTGATGAAAATGCCCCTCATGAGGTTCTGCAGCCACACAATTCCTTGTGCAGTTCGCACATTTCTTGGTCTTGCAAGGAATTGGATTCTGTAGCCGCACAATTTGGTTTGCGGTTGCAATGTAGCTTCTGTGGCCACACAATTCTTGTCTGGTCCGCACTTTAGGCAAGGCTTCAGTCTTGATCATTTGCACACTCTCTGAACTTTTTGAATTCTTGTCAATGCGGACCATGTTCTACGGCGACATAATTCATGTTCGCTCCGCATATCTTCTTAAAGTGTGCTAGGCCTCATCACTAATGTGGTTGTAGAGGGAATTATGCAGTCCGCACTTGCTTCTACGGCCGCAGAAATACCTATGCAGGACCGCACTTCTTGTGGGTTGCACCCATTCTTGCCCTAGTGAGTTGGAACACTCCTTTTTTAGTCGAATTTCTTCATAAGAGCCCAAATTTCCAACATTCCTGCAATTTTCGCACTTGCATTGGTTTTGTGAACATAAATGAATACTTTCGAACTAAAACAAAAGTATAAAGGTACTAATAAGTGGTCAAAATCCACACTTATCAGTCACATAATCAACCTTTAGCCGTCTTTGATTCTTATCGTTGTGTTCGTTTCAGCCATAAATACTACCTGGTTTCATAAGTGCATATAGAACTAGCCTTAAAAAATTCTTCTTGAAGCGGCTAACTTCACACTTGCATAGGTGATTCTGAAATATGTAATCCCATAGATACACCATTTGATATTCCTGTATCAAACATAGAAACCATTAAAATAGTTAACGCTTTATCCTTAGTAATGAGCATTGTCTTAGAACGATAATATACTAAAGTATTGTATTCGATAATGTTAAAAAACCATTAACGAATTTGTTTCATCTCCTTGAACCTAGATATTCGGATCTCTAGTCTCCTAGGCAGAGTTACCGCCACAATGACTTGTCCTCGGCCATAGCTCCATTCCCCTCGATGATCTTTCAACTACCTCTCTGGTTATGCCTTTTGTAAGTGAGTCTGATATATTATCACTTGACCTCACGTAGATAACCGCGATAATTTCCCTAGAGAGTAGTTTTCTAACTGGTTTATGTCTTCATACTATAGGACGAGATTTTCCATTATACATAATGATCCTAGCCCTTTTAATTGCCGCTTTAGTATCAGAATATATGCATATTGGTTGCCAACAGTAGTTTCTAAGCCATTCAACTTCTTCACCGACTATCTAAGGCTATAAACTCAGCCTCCATTATACAACGGAAAATACAAGTTTGTTTGGATGATTTTCAAGAGACCTCTCCTCCACTAATAGTGAGTATATATCCAATTTTGAATTTAGAATCAGTTGAACCGATGGTCCAATTCCATCACAATATTCTTCAATCATTAGAGAATATTTACTGTAGTTCAAAAGAAAGTCTTGGATATTGTTTTGAATATCCCAAAACTTGTTTCATTGCCATCTAATGTGATTGACCTGGATTACTCTTGTATCGACTCAATTTACTTATAGAAAAAGATATATATGGTTGTATACAAGTCATTATACACATTAAACATCCCAACACATGAGAATAATTGTAATTGCGGTATGCTTTGACCTTTATTCTTTGATGTGCAAGATTCATATTAGTTGGAATCTTTGCAACTTTAAAATCTATGTGTTTGAACTTGTCCAATACTATCTTAATATGATGAGATTGTGATAATTCCAAACATTGAAGAGTCTTGTGGATCTTAATATCTAAAATTAAATCGGCAACTCCCAAGTCTTTCATATCAAACTTGCTAGTTAGTATTCGATTAGTCGCATTTATGCTGGAAATGTCATTACTCATTATCAGCATATCATTCACTTATAAGCAAACAATGACTATGTGATTTGGAGCATTCTTAGTACACAAATTTATCACATTCATTGATCTTAAAATCATTTGGCAACATTGCATGGTCAAATTTCGTATGCCATTATTTGGGTGCTTATTTTAGTCCGTAAAGTGACTTAACAAGTCTATGTACCTTCTTCTCTTTGCCTGAAATTACAAACCCTTCGGATTGTTCCATGTACTTCCTAAATATTCATTTAGTAAGGCCTTTTTAACATTCATTTAATGTATTTTGAGATGATATACCGCATCTAATACTACTAACGTCAGTATGGACGTAATTTTTGTAACAGGTGAGAACGTGTCAAAATAGTTAAGGCCTTCTCGTTGTCTATAACTTTTGACAATAATTCTTATTTTATACTTGTCAATAGTTCCATAATCTTTCATTTTCCTTTTAATAATCTATTTAGAATCTAATGGTTTATTCTCGAGGGGAAGATCAACCAACTCTCATGTACTGTTGTTCAATTTGGATTTTGCTTCACTATTGACTGCCTCTTTCAGAAAAGTTAATTCCAAATAAGATATAACTTCTTTAAATTTTCCATGATCTATTTCCCATAAGAAAGTCACAAAATATGGTCCAAATAAAGTAGACGTTCATTGTTTTTTATCGCGTCTTGGATCCTCCTCATTATATTTACTTTCTTTTGTTCCTTCCCGAGGTCGTTTGGATTCTTCACCAATCGACTCACATCCCTTTTTGTAGGGATATATATTTTTAAATAATTCAGTATTATCTGATTCTCTAACCGTATTATTATGAATATCGAGATAATCTGACTTATGAACCATAAATTGATATGCTTTATTATTGGTTGCATATCCTATGAAAACAAAATCAACGGTTTTCGGTCCTACCTTTACCCTTTTGGGTTTAGGAATTTGTACCTTTATTAAATGTTGTGATGACCCGAGATGTCCTTTTGAACACTAGCTCCTTTTTCTATGTTCCGAGACTTCTCATAGCTTTATTTGATGAGTTATGACTTGCGTGCATTGTCTGGAGTTGACCAATGTCAATATTTTCGGTAAACAATCCCGGATCGGTATTCTGACGATTCCGATAAGGTTGCATGATATTTTTGGACTTGTACGCATGTTCAGTAGGGCCCCTTTTTGTGATGTTAATGTTGCAAATGTGAGTATGTCTGGGCTGGGAAACCTACACAAATGCGAAGGAAGTATCGCTTTTGCGAGCTGGGGCCTTTCGCAAATGTGGTGCTTTTGTCACAAATGCAACTTGTGCATGCTAGGACACTGATCGCATTGTGATCAGTGGCTCACTTTTGTGATTGTCACAATTGTGAACAAGACTGCAGCTAGGTAAAAGTGGGGAATTTCGGGACTTAGCTCATTTTACACCATTTTTCAACCTTAATCTCTCTAAAGGAAAATTTTGAACAGGATTTTCTTCCCAAATTTATTGGTAAGAAATTTTAACTAGTTTTCAATTACTTTTCTAGGAATTTAATCATCAAATTAATGAGCTTCAAAGTAAGAATTAGGGGTTTTTGGTAGAATTTAGGAATTTTATAAATTTGAGATTTAAACATCGAATCGAGGTCAGATTCCAAAATAAATCACATAACCGGACTCGGGGGTGAATGGGTAACCGGGATTTGGTTTGAATCTCCAATTTTGACCACGTGGTCTAGGGGTTGACTTTTGTTGACCTTTTCAATTTAGTTAAAGATTGAACTTTTTCATTCGTGGATAGTTACTAAAGCTTGTTTTGAATTGTTTGAACGATAATTGGCTAGATTCGGTTGGTTTGGAGGCTTTTTATAAAGGAAAAGTCATGGTTGATTGTTGATTTTATTCCGTAAAGAGGTAAATGTCATGGTTAAACTTGACTTGAGGGAATTAAGACTTGATTGGTCTATGTGTGTAACGACACCCCCCCCCCCCCCGTTCATTTTGAGCTCTAGCCCGTCGTTCAGCGGTTTGAGACCATGATCAGCTTCATTTCAGGTGTTATGACCAGTAGGTGTGGTAGGAGTTGAATTTCGGGAAGTTTAGAGTCAATTTGGAAAGAAAATCCTCATTTAAGAAGCCTTAAGTTAGAAGAATTGACTAAGACTGTATTTTTGAGTAAACGACCTCAGAATCAGGATTTGAAGGTTCCAACAGGTTCGTATGATGATTTCAGACTTGGACATACGTTCGGATCGGGTTTTGGATAACCCCGGAGCGTGTAGGCGTATATTATGGAAGTTAGCATTTTAGAAGAAATTTCATAACTCTGGGTAAAAGTGCATTTCAGTGATATTGATGACCGTTTGGGATTTCGAGTATGGGAATAGCTTCGTGTGGTGATTCTGGAGTTGAGAGCGCAATCGAAAGTGAATTAGGAGGTCCGTAGGTTATTTTGAAGTCATTTGGCTAAAGATAGAAATTTGAAGGTTTTTGAGAAATCCGACCGGAAGTGGAAATTTTGATATCGGGGTCGGAATGTGATTCTGAAAGTTGGATCAGTTCCATAATGTTGAATGTGACTTGTGTGCAAAATTAGGGGTCAATCAGACGTGATTTGATAGGTTTCGGCATCGAATATAGAAGTTTGAAGTTCTAAGTTCATTAAGCTTGAATCGGGTTGCGATTCGTGATTTCAACGTTGTTAGAGGTGATTTAGAGGCACAACTAAGTTCTAATGAGGTATTAGGACTGGTTGGTAGGTTCGGTTGAGGTCCCGAGGTCCTCGAGCGTGTTTCAGATGCTTAACTGATCGATTATTGCCTTGTGAGGATTTATGGTTTTTCTGGTGTGAGAGCAACAGATATTTACACAATGCGATCGCATGAGAGGGTCCGCGATCGCATAGTGCAATTTGGCAGGCGGCTGGATTTTGTCTTATGCGATCGCAGGTAAGTGTACGCAATCCCTGTGCTCGCACAGTGCAATTTGGGAAGCTACTGGATTTTAGCTTATGCAATCGCATCCGGAGGAATGCGAACGCACAGAAGAGGAAATATGGGGGTTGCTGTTTAGGCCTATGCGAACGCAGGTTTGGGGATGCGATCGCAAAGAGAAAATTAGTAGGCATCAAGTTTGGCCTATGCGATCGCGAAGGCTTTCATGCGATCGCATAGAGGGGTTAGAACTGGGCAGGGCAGTGTTTTAAAAACGGGGTTTGGCCATTTCTTCTCATTTTTCTCTTGTTTGGGCAATTTTGGAGAGCTTCAAGGGTGGATTTTTGTCATCTATGTCAAGGTAAGTTGTTTCTACTCATTTCAAGTTAAATACAAGGTTTATACATGGATTTGAACATGAAAGTTTGTGGAAAAGTTAGGAATTTTGAAGAAAAACCTAGAATTGGTAATTTGGATTGTTACCACGAATTTGAGCATGAAATTAAGAGTAAATTATATATTGGAGTTAGTAAAGTCATGGATAATCTTTATCTTCGAAAATTTAGGAATCCGGGCACGTGGGTCCGAGGGCAATATTGTCAACTTTTCGAGCGAAATTGGGAATTTACATAAATTGAATTCTTATAAGTATTAGAGTATATTTTCATTGGTTTACCGTTATTTGGCTAGTTTGGAGCATTGTGCATTGATTTGAGTCATCGGGAGGGCTTAGAAGCTGGTTATGGAATTTCAGAGCAAGGTACGTCTCTTTTCTAACCTTGTGAGGGGGAATTGTCCCTATAGGAGAATTATTCTAATATGTTCTGCTATTTGTGGGGGCTACGTACGCACGAGGTGACAGGAGTACGTGCGTAGCTACTACCATGCTTGTGTCTGGGTAGTATAGGACCCACTAGCATGCTTTACTTGTTGTACTTGTAATTTTGCTAATGAAATTAGACTGTTAATATTATTGAATTAGTAACTGAATACCTAAGAAGGTTGAAGTTTATATTCCTTAGTCATCTAGAAAGAGAATTGATTTTTCCTGAGATAATTGTTTTCCCGATAAAGCATGTTTTATTTGTTGTACTTGTAACCTTACTGATAAATTTATAATATTTAAAACTTTATCGAACTTGGCAAATGAATTTCCAGAAAAGGATTAAAATACTATCTTTGTGACCATTAAAAGAGAAATAGTCATTGTTTTCCCGATATAGTCGGGGTGGACTGTTTGAATGTGTATGCTTATGTGTGACCTCTTCACAATTTATATTCCACGAGCGGGGTGATTCTTCCACTACTCTCATGGGAGCGGGCCATACGCCACGACAGGTTAATACATGCATCTATGGTTCGCGCCGTTCGACCCTTCGGCAGTGCACAATTTACATTTATGTTGGTTCGGGCCGTTCGAACCTTGGCATTTCTTGCGCATGATATTTACTACATACTTGTTGTGATTTTTACATGATTACTGACCTGGAAATTTTAAATTGTCAACTGAAATGACGAGGATTTAAGAATATTAAATGTGAAAGAAGTTGCTATTTCCTGTCGCTACTTGTTAAATTGCCTATGATATCCATGCTTAGTGTCACCCTTGATTTCATTAAATTGACCTCTAACAAGTGTCAAATTCGACCTCTCGTCACTACCTCTTCGAGGTTAGGTGGGATACTTACTGAGTACACGTTGTTTTCGTACTCATGCTACACTTGTTGTGCATTTTTATTGCACATGTACATTTATAGATAGTCGCCCTGCGTGACGCAGTGATGTGACTGATTTGGAGACTTAGACGAGCTGCACCATCCGGAGACAACCCGCAGCCGGTAGAGTCTTCCTCAGATGTATTGTATTTTATTTTAAATTCCTTGTCCAGTCTATATTCCGGACAAGTGTTGTAGTACATGTATAATTCCTAGAAAATTTTCTCACGCACTTGTGACACCGAGTTTTGGGATAAATTATGCGATTTATTCACTATTTAAATTGCTAAAGATATTATTGTTTACTCAGTGGAAGTTCGCTAATTATTGTTTAAGAAAATGAAAAAGGAATGACCTCAAGAATTTTAAAATAAAGATTTTATTAATTATTAAGTGTTGGCTTGCCTGACAGTGGGGTCCGGCGCCATCACGACCATAATGGATTTTGGGTCGTGACAACGTGGTATCAGAGCACTAGGTTCCCTTAGGTTTAACGAGTCATGAGCAAGTCTAGTAGAGTCTTGCGGATCTGTATAGAGACGTCTGTACTTATCTTAGAGAGGCTACATGGTTGTTAGGAGTAATTCCCTTTTTTATTCCGCATCGTGCGATTTGATTACCTTTAAGGCTTATGCCTACGTTTCTTCTTACTCAATCTTATACGTCGCGAAGCACTTGTTACAAATCGAGAATTTGAGGAATAATAATTGTGCTACAGATATAGTGTGTGATGTTTTCCATGCGAAGTTGATTGGGGCTATTGTCATTTCCCTGCGGAAGGATATTATGTCATTTCGGCTCAGTAATTGTGTTTCTGAGAGATTTGAGGCTATGCTAAGGTAATTATGATGCTTACTATTGGTTATCGCGCGGTGTTGATATGATAGTAGGATTCTTGCCCATATGTCGGGGCAATGAATGACTTGAAAGGAGGTCTTCTCAGAGCGTGATTTCGAGATTTTGGTATTTTATTCCAGCAGAGGAAAGACCATTGGACTATGAATGATAGGGTTCGGGTTGCAAAAGTAGTAAGGCTTGGTGTTTTCAAGTGAGGTCGAATCTTCACCTGTGATGTGGTATCGTCGTCTTTGATAGAATAGAAGGTGCTAAGTTCGCCGGTGCTATGGCTTCTTCAGTTTCATTGGGTCAGAGTGTTGTGAAGTAATATTGAAGAAGCGATTGTCAGAGATCGTTGTGTGCGAATGGTTCAGGACTGAATAGGTATTTTAATGTAGGCGATTCGAGAAAGTTGATCTTCAGAAAGGTTTGAAGTTGTGGTGATCTACTGGTTTAAGAGCCACAGAGAATGATATTGAATTGAGGCAACAATTGGAAAAAATACGATGAAGGAAGACATGTGAGAAATGTCAGGTGGCGGATAAATTTCTAAAAGGCCATATGTAAGAAACGGAAGTCAGGTAGTTGCTTAAAGGATTGAGTTAACTATAGTGGGAGAGGGGCAGCGTAGCATATAAGTTATGTGGTAAGATAGATGCTCATCTTGAGGAGAAGTTTGGAGTGATTTGAGAATTTTAGTGGACGGTGATTGGGTCCACGAGCTAAATTTGAATTATTGGCTATTATACAACGGAGATTTGGATGCAACAGAAAGAAGGGTTGTTTGACTTGAAGGAGGATGCTATGTAACGGTGGATTGGAAGATGTTGTCGCGCATTTAGTTGATGTCCATAAAGAGTGAATGGACCGGTACGGTTGGTGAATGTGAACGGGCTTAGGATGGAGTATCGAGGTCGTAATAATTGTTCCCCGTGCAACAACGTGGGAGGTTTTCGACACGTAATTTCCATAGGTGGGTTATCTCCTATGAGCATGTTAGCGGTCGTGTGGTTGGCAAGTTTCTACGAGGAATTCTAGTGGCTATTCGGTGGGAGGCCGAATATGTGAGTGATGCTAGAGAAGAGTATTCATGGAATGCTAACATGAGAATTTAGAAGAATTTGATGGGTTGGTTGAGCAAGATCATGTCAGCAATAAAGAAAGAATTTCGGTGGGGTCCAGAGTGGTGCAAGGAGTAGCTTCGGGCTAAGTGGGAGAGTCCCATCGCCTGCGATTGTGTTGCAGGATTATCTTCTCATGGGGTTGCGGATTATCGACGTATTGGCAATTTATTACAACTAAGGGGAAATGAGTAAAATGGTAATTGCGCATGGGATTTGATAAATGTGTGCAAAGGTTGGCCCTATTGGACCAGGGTTAGGCTTTAGAAGACTCAGAATTTATGCTTAACGTATAGACGAGCTATAAAGGTAGTGAATCAGTCACGTGCTTCATTGAAAGGGTGTCCGTGTGCTAGAAGAGCCTTGGAGTTGATTGTATTCGGGCCAAGTCAGAGTGGGTGACTCCCAATAGTGGTCCTAATGAATTTGAAAGTTAAGAATGTGGTGCTTAAGGGTTTCATGTCCGCATTATGGCTAAGGACTGGGCCTTGCAACAGATTGTGATAGGATGCCCGGAATGTTCCATGATGTTTTCGGCTTGCAGTATGGTGTTGGAGGAATGAGAGAAATAGACCCCGGACTTGTAGAAAGATTTCCAAGATGGGTATATCAGTCGAAGATGTGAATGCGCGAACAAGGAGGGCATGAGACGGTTCATGGTTCGGAGACAATGTGGTCTCGTGATATAAGGTCACTCAAGAGGAGGGCGTATTTGAGTTCACAATGTTTTTGGATGAGACTATTGTTACTTCTCAGTCAAGTAAAGGATAAGTTGGAAGAAAATAGATTGGTAGCCATGGTTTAAATGGCACATGTACGACAGTGATCGGTTCTTTCAGCGTGATTAAGTTATGCATGTGATTTGTGACGGTATGTGCGAGGCTTGTCAGTCGCCGTGATAGATTTTATTTGGAAGCATTCAAGCACTATGACATGTCATGGGTGGGTGGATCCCGGAAGGATTATGGTGGTATAGACTAGTACTGAAGGATTTTCATGTATTGTAATTGTGAGAATTCACTCGTGTGTTGTGGTGGTTCTCTCGAATTGAGGTAGGTAAAAGGTTTCTATATGGTGAATTGTTCACCCTATTAGTGGTTCAGGAATTATGATGGAATTCTTGGCGCTATTTCATATTGGCATGTCAGGGCAGTAAGCAGTATAGAATTGGAAATAAGGATCAAAATTTCAGTTCGGTGTTAACAAGGATGTCATGAGCTCGGATGATCAAGAAAAAGGGATTTGAATGTTTAGAGTAAGCTGGTGTTGTCTCCAATGTCACCTGAGATCGGTGTTTGGTGAAAGAGGCTTTGCATCTTAGTTATGGGTTCTTGATTTGTTTTACAACGTTAGTGTGGCCAGTGGTGGATGCGCAGACTTGCTACTTTGTGTGGAAGGTCGTGGAAGCATGACCACAGGATGATCGTATGAGTGTGACATGTAGTCACTAAATGGATTGAAGATTTGGACTGAGTATAAAGAAGTGTAATATTGCTTATTTGAGAATTTATGCCTGGAAGGCGTTCGGTTCAATTGGTTGTGGATTCTGGGGTGTTTGTCCCGGCTATGATGGTTGTTCTTGCGTATTATGAGAGGAAGTGGGTTAATATAGACCCAGGTAAGGCAATCAGTCTAGTGCAATGCAAGCAGAATCAGCTTGAAGTGTGTGAATGGATATAAATAGGATTATGGGCTCCATGTGAGTCAGATGTGTCGTTTCAGTATAGCGCTCCTCAAGGAGGGGTATTGGAATATTGGATGTCGTTCCGCCTTCGTTCATTTCATGTAATATTATGATAGTTCCGTGTGAGTTGGAAAACGGATTGATAATTCCCTATGTGTTGAGGTCCCGCATACTGATGATGTTATGTGAGCAGGATAGCTCTTGAGATTCAGATTATATATCACACCTTAGTTGTGCTTGAGTTTTTTAGCATATGGCTCTATCAAACTCCCGGGGATGGTATTGTGCACTTAGCGTGCTTGTGACCGATATTCGACATTCTGTGGTAATGAGCAATTTAGCTCGGTGTATATCTCCTTATGTAAATCTTATGTGTGGATCGGGTGGCACGCCGCCACGGGTATGCTATTTGGAGCGGGTTGCATGCCGCAACAGTGTGATGTTGAGTAAGGTTCCCTATATCTATTTTCTTGTGTTTTGCTTCCCACTTTTCGGAGGAAGGTTCATATTGATTGCGTGAGTTGAGTAGTTCCTTTCGTAATTCATTTTCTTTATGTATCGCGTTTGAGTTGTGGCCTACTGGCGCATTGTGGCATTATGTGAGACTATTGATCATGTCTGGGATGGTTTGTTGCCTAAGAAATTCATACTGGGAGAGACGATATTATTGGATCAAGTATCAGTGCTATAAGATTATGTGAAGTATATTAAATAACAAATACTATTATTTGGTTAGTAATGAGGTGATGATTCTAGTCAGGAGGGGAGATTCAATGATTTGTTGACTCTGCAGTTGGTTGAGAATTTGTATACATCTCCTCCGTTGTGGTGGTGTTGTAAGGGTTATAGTAGGACTTATATATATGTGTCCTGAGGTACACTGGGAGCATAAGATTCATGAAATTTTGGCTATTAGGGTTCAGGGAATGTCATTGGGGTTAGATGATGAATTATGCGGTGCATGGTGCTAATCTAGCAATGGTATGCAGTCATGTTCTGGTACATCGTGTGGTAGTTGATACGGTGTTCATATATTGGAAACAGGCCTGGCAGAGGATTTCGGATGTTGAAAACCTGGTTCCAAGGCCCATTTTCCTAAATAAAAAAGGATATCTTCAGAATTGTTCGAGCAAATGTACTCAATTGGGTTGTGGTAGCACGAGCAGGTGCACGAGGTGTTAAATAGTGATTTCAGATAACTCCGGTGCAGTTCTTAGCTTGTTCGAGGACGAACGTATGTTTAAGTGGGAGAGAATGTAATGACCCGACCGGTCATTTTGAGCTCTAGTGCATCGCTCAGCGGTTTGAGGCCATGAGTAGCTTCATTTCAGGTGTTATGACTAGTAGGTGTGGTCAGAATTGAATTTCGGGAAATTTAGAGTCAATTTGGAAAGAAAATTTTTATTTTAGAAGCCTTAAGTTGGAAGAATGGACTAAGACAGGATTTTTGAGTAAATGACCTCAGAATCAGGATTTGAAGGTTCCAGCGGGTTCGTATGAGGATTTCAGACGTGGGCCTATGTTCGGATGAGGTTTTGGATAATCCGGGAGCGTTTCGGCGTATATTGTGGAAGTTAGCATTTTAGAAGAAATTTCATAAGTCTGGGTTGAAATGCATTTCAGTGATATTAATGTCCGTTTGGGATTCCAAGTCTGGGAATAGCTCCGTGTGGTGATTTTGGAGTTGACAGCGTGATCGGAAGTGAATTCGGAGGTCCGTAGGTTATTTTGAAGCCATTTGGCTAAAGATAGAAATTTGAAGGTTTTTGAGAAATCCGACCGGAAGTGGAAATTTTGATATCGGGGTCAAAATGCGATTCCAAAAGTTGTAGCAGGTCCGTAATGTTGAATGTGACTTGTGTGCAAAATTTGGGGTCAATCGGAGGTGATTTGATAGGTTTTGACATCGAATATAGAAGTTTGAAGTTCTAAGTTCATTAAGCTTGAATCGGGTTGCGATTCGTGATTTCAACGTTGTCTGATGTGATTTCGTGTCTTGACTAAGTTTGAATGAGGTATTAGGACTGGTTGGTAGGTTTGGTTGAGGTCCCGAGGTCCTCGAGCGTGTTTCGGATGCTTAACTGATCGATTATTGCCTTTTGAGGATTTATGGTTTTTCTGGTGTGAGAGCAGCAGATATTTACACAATGCGATCGCATGAGAGGGTCCGCGATCGCATAGTGCAATTTGGCAGGCTGCTGGATTTTGTCTTATGCGATCGCAGGTAAGTGTACGCGATCACACAGTGCAATTTGGGAGGCTGCTGGATTTTGGCTTATGCGATCGCATCCGGAGGAACGTGAACGCACAGAAGAGGAAATATGGGGGTTGTTGTTTTTGCCTATGCGAACGCAGGTTTGGGGATGCGATCGCAAAGAGAAAATTAGGAGGCAGCAAGTTTGGCCTATGCGATCGCGAAGGCTTTCATGCGATCACATAGAGGGGTCAGAACTGAGCAGGACAATGTTTTAAAAACGGGTTTTGGCCATTTCTTCTCATTTTTCTCTTGTTTGGGCGATTTTGGAGAGCTTCAAGAGGGGATTTTCGTAATCTCTGTCAAGGTAAGTTGTTTCTACTCATTTCAAGTTAAATACAAGGTTTATACATGGATTTGAACATGAAAATTTGTGGAAAAGTTGGGAGTTTTGAAGAAAAACCTAGAATTGGTAATTTGGATTGTTACCACGAATTTGAACATGAAATTAAGAGTAAATTATATATTGGAGTTAGTAAAGTCATGGGTAATCTTTATCTTCGAAAAATTTAGGAATCCGGGCATGTGGGCCCGAGGGCAATATTGTCAACTTTTCGAGCGAAATTGGGAATTTACATAAATTGAATTGTTATAAGTATTAGAGTATATTTTCATTGGTTTGCCATTATTTGGCTAGTTTGGAGCGTTGTACATTGATTTGAGTCATCGGGAGGGCTTGGAATCCTGTTATGGAACTTCGGAGCGAGATAAGTCTCCTTTCTAACCTTGTGAGAGGGAATTTTCCCCATAGGAGAACTAATCAAATATGTGCTGCTATTTGTGGGGGCTACGTACGCACGAAGTGACGGGAGTCCGTGCATAGCTACTATCATGCTTGTGTCTGGGTAGTCTGATACCCACTAGCATGCTTTAGTTGTTGTACTTGTAATTTTTCTAATGAAATTAGACTGTTAATATTATTGAATTAGTAACTGTATACCTAAGAAGGTTGAAATTTATTTTCCTTAATCATCTAGAAAGAGAATTGATTTTTCTTGCGATAATTGTTTTCCCGATAAAGCATGTTTCATTTGCCGTAGTTGTAACCTTACTGATAAATTTATAATATTTAAAACCTTATCGAACTTGGCAAATGAATTTCTAGAAAAGGATTAAAATACCATCTTTGTGACCATTAAAAGAGAAATAGTCATTGTTTTCCCGATATAGTCGGGGTGGACTGTTTGAATGTGTATGCTTATCTGTGACCGCTTCGCAATTTATATTCCGCGAGCGGGGTGATTCTTCCACTACTCTCATGGGAGCAGGCTGTATGCCACGACAGATTAATAGATGCATCTATGGTTCGGCCCGTTTGACCCTTCGGCAGTGCACAATTTACATTTATGTTGGTTCGGACCGTTCGACCCTCGACATTGCTTGCACATGATATTTACTGCGTACTTATGGTGATTTTACCTGATTACTGGCCTGGAAATTTTAAATTGTCAACTGAAATGATGAGGATTTAAGAATATTAAATGTGAAAGAAGTTTCTATTTCCTGTCGCTACTTGTTAAATTGCCTATGATATCCATGCTTAGTGTCACCCTTGATTTCATTAAATTGACCTCTTGCAAGTGTCAAATTCGACCTCTCGTCACTACCTCTTCGAGGTTAGGCGGGATACTTACTGAGTACACGTTGTTTTCGTACTCATGCTACACTTGTTGTGCATTTTTATTGCACAGGTACATTCATAGATAGTGGCCCTGTTTGACGCAGTGATGTGACTGACTTGGAGACTTAGACGAGCTGCACCATCTGGAGACAACCCGCAGCCGACAGAGTCTTCCTCAAATGTATTGTATTTTATTTTAAATTCTTTGTCCAGTCTGTATTCCGGACAAGTGTTGTAGTACATGTATAATTCCTAGAAAATTTTCTCATGCACTTGTGACACCGGGTTCTGGGATAAATTATGGTATTTATTCACTATTTAAATTGCTAAAGATATTATTGTTTACTCAGTGGAAGTTCGCTAATTATTATTTAATAAAATGAAAACAGAATGACTTCAAGAATTTTAAAATAAAGATTTTATTAATTATTAAGTGTTGGCTTGCCTGACAGTGGGGTCCGACGCCATTACGACCTTAATGGATTTTGGGTCGTGACAATGTTCTACGCAATTTATGTGTGGGGACGACGTATATACAAGGTGACGAGTGTACAATTGGCGAAAGTGGACAATTTAATTTTTTTTAAACTTCATACCTTTAACCAAGAGTTGACTTTGATGATATCGAATTCGAATTTTTGTTCCCGAAGTTGGAGTAGGATCGTTATGTCATTTGGAACTTGTGTGCAAAATTTGAGGTTATTCCAAGTTGATTTGATATGGTTCAGAATGAACTTTGGAAGTGGAAAATCAAAATTTCATTAAGTTTGATTTGAGGTGCGACTCGGGTTTTTGATATTGTTATGTGTGATTTGAGGCCTCGAGTAGGTCCCTGTTATGTTTTTGGGACTTTTTGGTATGTTCGGACGGGGTCCCAAGGGGTTCGGGGTGAGTTTTGGACCATTTCTAGGCCCTTTTTAGTTGTTGGCTTTTAGCTACAGGGATGTGATCGCGATCGCGGACCTTTGGGTCGCGTTCAAAAAAAGAAAATTATTGTTTGGGCCTTGTTAATCGCGATCATGGAAGCCTTTCACACGATCGTGTGGAAGAATTTTTGTAGTCCCTGAGCTGACTTCGGGGGATTATATCTTGCAATCTATAAGGAATTTTTAGGTGATCCAAAAATAAAAGTTGTAGCCCTTTCTGTCTAGTTTTTGGAAAGATAAACTATTTGTTAGTTGGAGTTTATAAAAAAATATTATGGCCTCTATACTACAGGTGTTTCAGAAGATTTGGGAAGGGTTAATGGAATTTGTTTATCGCGATCACGGGGACATGGCCGCTATCCCGAAGAATAAAAACATGTGCTGGAGTTTTTTTGAATCGCATTGGTGATCGCGATCGCGAAGAAGGACCACTAGTGCATTAAAACATTAACTTTCGGGATTTTGAGTTCATTTTCTTCACTTTTTGAGTGATTGGATATTTTGTTTTTCATGGATTACTACACCTAAATTAAGGATTTGAAGAGAAGAAATTGGGGGGTTTTGTCTAAACTTTCCTAAAGTGAATTATTGAGTTCTGAACGCCAATTCAGAATCGGATTTGAGTGAAATTAGTATAGTTGGACTCGTAGTTGAGGGATTGTTGGAATTTGTGAATTTTGTTGGGTTTCGAGGTGCGGGCTCGGTTTGACTTTTTAGTTGACTTTGGATATTTGATTAAAGATTCGACTTTTTCATTTGGGTTTGTTTCATTTGGTTTTATTTGATGATTTTGAGTTGCTTTTGGATAGTTTCAAGCCGTTCAGAGGTCGATTCACACGAGATGAAATTTTTAGAGTATTGTTTGTCTTGCTCGGTATTTAATTTGGTTTGTTCGAGGTAAGTAACATTTCTGAACTTGGAATTGAGGGTAATTATCCCCGGGAACCATGTTTTTTTTATGTGTTGATGTGATGCACATGCTAGGTGACGGGCGTGTGGGCGTTCACTGTGGTAATCATGATTCAAGTTGACTTTTAGACTAGTACCAGACTTGTTCTTCTCTTATATCCTGTTATATTCGTGTTTTTCCCTACTTGTTGATTTACTTGAGTTGTGATTCGTGTTAGAAATCATGTTTAGGATATGTGCTTATTTGGTTGAGATCTAATAAGGATATATGTTCTTTTGAGTTATTTGATTTAACTGTAATTATACACGAAGTCATGGTTCTTCATTTACATATGATATCTCAATCTCTGTTCATCATTCATTGTTACATTGCATGTTATCATTATTTTTCCATATGTGGAGTTGTTGGGCTAAGTGGAATAAGATTATGAGCCCTTGATACTTGAGAGGTTGAGGACTAAGATGGGCCTTAGAGCCATGTTGAGTGTATTGTTGTGGATCGGGTTGCACGTACATCATGCCATATTGGCTTTATGTAACGACTCATTCGGTCGCTTCGTGAGATTAGCCCCGTTTCCCTCATTTTTGCTTTATCATATGTTTCTTAGCCTATTTATGTTGTGTTGGTTCGATTGGTTCGGGTTCGGAGTGGTCGTGGTGAGATCTGAGGCACTTAGTCTCTTAAATTAGCTTAATAGCTGAAATGTCAAACTGGGAGTTGACTTATTGGTAAACAACCTCGGAATGCGGAATTTATGGCTTGGATAGGTTCGTTAGGTGATTTGGGACTTAGGAGTGTGTTCAAAATGAAGTTTTGATGTCCGGTGTAGAATTAGGTTTGAATTGGCGAAGGTTAGTTTTTGGCGATTTCCGGTCGGCAGTGGAAAATAGGCTATAGGGGTCGAAATGTAATTTCGAAAATTGAAGCAGGTTCGTAATGTCATTTTGGATATGCTTGCAAATTTTCAGGTCAATCGGATGTATTTTGGTTGGTTTCGGCATCATTGGCGAAATTTAGAAGTTTTAAAGTTCATAGGCTTGAATTCGATGTAATTTTGTTGTTTTTGTGTTGTTTTTGGTGTTTCGAAAGCTCGACTAAGTTTGAATGATGCTAAGGGGTGTGTTGGTATGTTGGGTTGGGGCCCCGAGGGGCTCGAGATTTATTTCGGATGGTTAACGAAGGATTGGACTTAAGAATTAGCAGCAAAATAGTTGCTGGTGTGAATTTATTGGTGTGGCCGCACCTGCGGATGGGGAGCCGCAGGTGCGATGCAGAAGGTGCGAAGGACCTTAAGCAGGTGCGAAAAGAGGTTAGGCAGGAGGAATCCACAGGTGCAAATAATTGTCCGCATGTGCGGATTAACTGGGCAGAACAGTACAAATAGGTGCCTCCGCGAATATTTTGTCATTTCTTCCATTGTTGCATGCGGGTTGAGCTTGTTTGAGAGAAAATTGATGGGGGAATTCGAAGGTCTTCAGTGGAGGTATGTTCCCGGATTATAAAACTCGTTTCTGTGTTATTTTGTAATAGATTAGGCTTGTAATTTGAAGAACTAAAGTGGAAAAAAGTTGGAAAAAATGGGGAGGAAATTTTGAAATTCTTTTGGTGATTTGAGTGGGAAATTATGGTCTGATTGTGGAGTTACTGGTATGTATAGAATCGTGGGAGGATGAGTATTCTAGTGATGTAAATTTTATTGAATTTCGAAACGTGGGCCCCGACTCGGTTTTGGCCGAATTTCAGAAATTGTGTTAAAATTTATATCTTTCGATTGGGTTTTGTTCCGTGAGCGTATATTGATGATATTAATCTGATTTTGGTTAGATTCGGAGCATTTGGGAGCCAATTCGAGGGGCAAGCCCATCACGGAGTAGCTTTTGGGTTATTTTGAGGTAAGTAACGATTGTAACTCTAAACCTGAGGGTATGACACCCCGTTATTTGATATTGTGTTGTAAATGAGGTGACACACACACTAGGTGACGAGCGTGGGGGCGTGCACTGATAGGAATTGTGACTTGGTCCGTCCCGTAGCGACTATTAAGCCGCGTATACGATTTGAAACCTTACGACATCCTGTCTTTCAGAAGTTTATACTTGTTATGGGTTGTGAGCCATGTTTGGGGCCTTGTGCCGACCCGTTTAGACCCTTAGGGGTATTTTTCATGTTTGGGGCCTTGTGCCGACCTGTTTAGACCCTCAGGGGGTACTTTTACACTATTCTGTTAGAATAATTGTGAACTCAGTCATGTTTCCTGCTTGTTGTTATTTTCACTGTTATCACACTGCTTTGAAAACTGTGAAAAGTATTTTGGGCTGAGTCCCGTGAGTTGAGATGAATTGCCCAAGTGGCTTGTGAGGGTGACTGAGTCAGGCCGAGAGCCGAGTATATGAGGATAGTTATGGATCGTGTTGCACGCCGCAGTAGTATATATGTGTTAGGCTGAGCGCCGAGTATGTGAGGATAGTTATGGGACGGGCTGCACGCCGCAGCAATATATATGTTATATATTATATGTGGGTCGGGATGCACGCCGCAATAATAGAGATTATATATATATGGATCGGGCTACACGCCACAACAATATATGTTATATATGGATCGGGTTGCAACGCCGCAGCAATATACATATTGGATCGGGCTACACGCCGCAGCAGTTATAGCACTTGGGCTGAAGGAGTCCCTCCAAGAGTCTGTACACCCCCAGTGAGCACAGTCGACTATCATATGGATCGGGCTGCACGTCGCAGTGTATGTTATATATATGGATCAGGCTGCACGCCGCAGTAGTAGTAGTAGTATATATATATATATATATATATATATATATATAGAGAGAGAGAGAGAGAGAGAGAGTAGTGGGGCGGGCTGCCCCCCGCAGCCGTTGCGTGTGTTCATGGTACTTGCTGAGTACGAGTGTTAAGTGAGAGCATGATATACTAATAGTGGAGTCACGATTGACTGAGAGGCTTGCCCGAGAGGCTTTATTGTGAGCGATGCTGTGCCCGAGGGGCTTATATTTTGTGAAAATGCTATTTTCACTCTTCTTTACACTGAGCCTCTTTTGATAAATGTTGGATGAATGTTTTATACGAGATTTCTAAATGGGAACCGGAGTTTTATGAAACACTCGAAAATGTAAATTCCTGACTTGATTTACTTATTTCCACAGTCATTTATTATATGGATTTACATGATTTATAAATGCTCGTCACTACACTCAAGTTTTAAGTTACTTTGATTACTTACTGAGTTGGCGTACTCACGTTAGTCCCGACATCTCTGTGTGCAGATCCAGGTACGGTACCATCTCACTAGTTGATTTCCGGATGATCTTGGAGTTGTTCGAGGATTGAGGTAGCTGCTCACCGTCCCCAGCTCACCTCCTTTCTTCCCTCAGATCATAGTTTATTTTGGTATTTTGTACCTCAGACTTTTGTTGTAGCAAGCCACTATGTTGTACATTGCATTTTCAGTCTTAGATGCTCATGACAGTTGACTCCAGGTTTTGGGGAAGTGTGTATTTTATTTCATCTCATTCTGCTATTTTAAAAATCTGCTAATTTTGGGAAATTATGATATACATATTGATAGTCTGAAATGGTTGGCTAGCCTAGTTCCATGATAGGCGCCATCACGGCTAGTTTAGGAATTTGGGGTCGTGACAAGGTGGTATCAGAGCCTAGGTTACATAGGACTCAACGGTCATGAGCAGGTTTAGTAGAGTCTTGCAGATCGGTACGGAGACGTCTGTACTTATCTTCGAGAGGTTGAAGAACCCTTAGGAACAATCTCATTTTTTTCTTGAATTTTGTTGTGCCATTTGATTGATTTTGGAAATCTAAACTTCTGTTGTTTCATTCTCTCACAGATGGTGAGGACTCGTACCACCGATCAGGGCGATCAGCCACCAGCCAGACAAGCGAGGGGTCGAGGCCGTGGTAGAGGTAGGGTCAGCCCGTGCCGCAGCCAGGGCAGTATTAGTTGATCCCCCTACTATTCAGGATCAGGTTCCCACCGCAGATGCTCCAGCGGGACAGGTTCAGGCACGGGCAGTGCCTATTGTTATTCCGGGTCTTCAGAAGACCTTGGCTCAGATCTTGATTGTGTGTACCACCCTTGCTCAGGCAGTTGCCGCTACTTCTCAGGCCATGGGAGGTAGTCAGACTCTAGTTGCCCGGACACCTGAGTAGGGTACTCAGGGCCATCAGACACCAGGGGCGGTTCCAGCCCAGCCGGTTGCTCCAGCTCGGGACTTCGTAGTTCCGGCTATGATAGAGGACGAGCAGCTTAGACGTGAGAGGTTTACTAGACTATAGCCTCCGACATTCAGAAGTGCTGAGGGTAAGGATGCCTAGGGTTTCCTGGATAAGTGTTAGAGGATGTTGCGTACTGCTGGGATTTTGGAGACCAGTAGGGTCTCATTTGCTACTTTTCAGTTTTCTGGTGCTGCTTTCACTTGCTGGGAGTCTTTTGAGAGGCATAGGCCTGTTGGTTCAGTACCCCTCACCTGGCAGCAGTTCTCCACTATCTTCTTGGAGAAGTATGTACCCCATTCTCACCGGGAGGAGCAGCGCAGGCATTTTGAGCAGCTGCGTCAGGGGGAGCTATCAGTGATGCAGTATGAGATGCGGTTTTCGGAGTTGGCTCGTCATGCCACCGAGTTCATCCCTACTGATAGGGAGAGGATTAGGAGGTTTGTGGATGGCCTCACTTATCAGCTCTGCCTTTTCATGACCCGGGAGAGAGTATCAGATGCTACATTCAAGCAGGTTGTTGATATTGCTCGAGATATTGAGTCGGTTCGCCGCCAGGAGCGGTAGAGAGGGAGGCCAAGAGGCCTCGTGGATCGGGTGTTTCTAGTGGTGCTCCTTCCAAGAGGCCTCCTCGGTCAGGCCGCCTAGCCTATAGTGGTGCATCTTCGGGGCATGGTCCTCGCGATTTTCAGCCAGGCCATTCTTCATTCGGCGCCCTTCCAGCCTAGAGTGCAGCTCGAGCACCATCAGTTCAGGGTTCTTCTATGCATGGCTCTCCTAGTGGCCATTCTGGTGACAAGGGTTCATTTTAGTCCCAGTCTCCAGCTCTAGGGAGTTTTTATGAGTGTGGAGAGTTCGGGCATATGAGGAGGCAGTGTCCTCACTTCTTGGAGGCCCATCTCAGCCGAGGAGCCAACCTTCAACTCCAGATCCAGTTATTTCGCCACCCACCCAGGCAGCCAGGGACGGTAGTCAGTCAGCTAAAGGTCGCCCTAGAGGGGGAGGTCGAGAAGGTGGTGGTTAGGCCCGTATGTATGCCTTTCCAGCCATGCCAGATGCTATGGCCTCCGATGCAGTGATCGCATGTATTGTCTCAGTCTGTTGCCGAGATTCTTTGGCTTTATTTGACCCTAGTTCTACATATTCCTATGTTTATTCATATTTTTCCCATTTTCTGGGTATGCCCCGTGAGTCCTTAGCTACATCTGTTCATGTGTCGACTCCGGTGGGCGATACTGTTATTGTGGACCGTGTGTATCAGTCGTGTATGATATCTATTGGGGGTCTGGACACCCGAGTGGACCTACTGTTACTCAGCATGATCGATTTTGATGTGATATTGGGCATGGATTAGTTATCTTCGTGTCATGTTGTTCTTGATTGTCACGCTAAGACCGTGACCTTAGCTATGCTCGGATGTCTGAGGGTTGAGTGGAGAGGTTCTTCTGATTATGTGCCTAGCAGGGTGATTTCCTACCTGAAGGCTCAACGTATGGTTGAGAAGGGGTGTTTATTGTATCTTGATTTTGTGAGGGATGTCAGTGGTGAGACTCCCGCTGCAGACCTGCCAGGCATGCCACCTGACAGGGACATTGATTTTGGTATTGACCTTGTGCCAGGCACTCAGCCTATTTCTATTCCACCTTATCGTATGGCACCAGCGGAGCTAAAGGAATTAAAGGAGCAGCTTCAAGAACTCCTGGATAAGGGGCTCATTTAGCCTAGTGTGTCACCTTAGGGTGCACCAATATTATTTGTAAAGAAGAAGGATGGTTCTATGCGTATGTGTATTGATTATCGGTAGCTGAACAGAGTTACAGTGAAGAACCGGTATCCCTTGCCTCGTATAGATAACTTGTATTTTCCAAGATTGACTTGCATTCCGGTTATCATCAGTTGAAGATTCGGGGACCAGACATCCCGAAGACTGCTTTCAGGACTAGATATGGTCATTATGAGTTTCTGGTTATGTCTTTTGGGCTGAGCAATACCCCAGCACCCTTTATGCACTTGATGCACAGTGTATTCCGGCCTTATCTGGATTCTTTCGTCATCGTGTTCATTGACGATATCTTGGTGTATTCCCGATCTCGGAAGGATCATGAGCAGCATTTGAGAGTTGTGCTTCAGACCTTGAGAGAGAAGAGATTGTATGCAAATTTTTTGAAATGTGAGTTCTGGCTTGATTCAGTAGCATTGTTGGGGTACGTGGTGTCCATTGAGGGTATTCATGTTGATCCAAAGAAGGTAGAGGCGGTGCAGAGCTGGCCTAGACCGTCATCAGCTACCGAGATTCGCAGTTTCCTTGGTTTGGTAGGGTACTATCGCCGTTTCGTCGAGGGATTTTCATCCATTGCAGCACCTATGACCAGACTGACCCAGAAGGGTGCTCAGTTCAGGTGGACTCAGGAGGGTGAAGAGAGCTTTCAGAAGCTCAAGTCAGCTTTGACTACAGCTCCAGTATTGATTTTTCCTACGGGTTCAGGTTTTTATACAGTTTACGGTGATGCCTCGAGAGTTGGCCTTGGAGTGGTTTTGATGCAGGATGGTAGGGTGATCGCCTACGTGTCCAGACAGTTGAAGGTGCACGAGAAGAATTATCCAGTGCACGATCATGAGCTAGCAGCTATTGTCCACGCCTTGAAGATTTTGCATCATTATTTATACGAAGTGCATTGTGAGATTTTCACTGATCACCATAGTTTGCAGCATCTGCTTAAACAGAAGGATCTGAATTTATGTCAGAGGAGGTGGTTGGAGCTTCTCAAGGACTATGGACCTCACTATTTTATATCATCCGGGGAAGGCCAATGTGGTGGCCGATGCCCTGAGTCGCATGGCGAAGAGTTTGGGGAGTCTAGCCTACCTTCCAGTAGTAGAGCGGCCATTAGCACTTGATGTTCAGGCTTTAGCGGGTCAGTTGTTGTGATTGGATCTATCAGATCCTCTGCGGGTATTGACTTGTGTAGCCTCCAGGTCTTCTCTTTATGATCAGATTAGAGCACGCCAGTATGATGATCCATATTTTCTTGTTCTTCAGGACAGGGTCTGTCGCGGTGATGCCAAGGATGTGGTTATTGGTGATGATGGGGTCATGAGGATGCAGGGCCAGATTTGCGTGCCCAATGTGGATAGGCTCCGAGATTTGATTCTAGGTGAGGCCCATAGTTCACGGTATTCCATCCATCCGGGTGCCGCGAAGATGTATCAGGATCTGAGACAACATTATTGGTGGAGGCGGATGAAGAGAGATATTGTTGAGTTTGTGGCTCGGTGTCTCAACTGTCAGCAGGTCAAGTATGAGCACCATAGACCAGGTGGATTGCTTCAGAGATTTGATATTCCGGAGTGGAAGTGGGAGCGAATCACCATGGACTTCGTAGTTGGACTCCCACGGACTTCGAGGAGGTTTGATGTTATATGGGTTATTGTGGATCGGCAGACCAAGTCCGTGCACTTCATTCCTGTTGGTACTACTTATTCTTCAGAGCGGTTAGCTGAGATTTATATCAGAGAGATTCTCCGATTCCAGTTTCTATCATTTCTAACAAAGGTACTCAGTTCACATCTCAGTTTTGGAGAGCCGTAGAGAGAGAGTTGGGTACTCAGGTTGAGTTGAGCACAATATTTCATCCTCAGACCGACGAGCAGTCGGAGCGTACTATTCAGATTTTGGAGGATATGTTGCATTCCTGTGTCATTGATTTCAGGGGTTTATGGGACCAGTTTCTTCCACTTGCGGAGTTTTCTTATAATAATATTTATCAGTCGAGTATCCAGATGGCTCCGTACGAGGCTTTATATGGTAGGAGGTGCAGATATCCGGTTGGTTGGTTTGAGCCGGGCGAGGCTAGGCTATTGGGCACAGACTTGGTTCAGGATGCGTTGGGCAAGGTGAAATTGATTCAGGAGCGGCTTCGGACGGTGCAGTCTAGGAAGAAGAGTTATGCGGACCGGAAGGTCCGAGATGTGTCTTTCATGGTTGGGGAGAAGGTACTGCTGAAGGTGTCACCCATGAAGGGTGTTATGAGGTTCGAGAAGAGGGGAAAGCTGAGTACCCGATTTATTGGGCCTTTTGAGGTGCTTCAGAGGATTTGGGAGGTGGATTATAGGCTTACCATGCCTCCTAGCTTATCGAGTATTCATCCGGTGTTCCATGTTTCGATGCTCTGGAAGTATGTTGGTGAACCGTCTCATGTTTTGGACTTCCGCACGATTCAGATCGAGGGTGATATGTAATATGAGGTAAAGCCAGTGGCTATTTTGGGTCGTCAAGTTAGACGGTTGAGTTCTAAGGATATAGCTTCAGTGAAGGTTCAGTGGAGAGGACAGTCGGTAGAGAATGCCACCTGGGAGACCAAACGGGAGATGCAGGACAGATATCCTCACTTATTCGAGACTCCAGGTATGTTTCTAGACCCATTCGAGGACAAACGTTTGTTTAAGAAGGGGAGGATGTAACGACCCAGTCGGTCATTTTGTGAGATTAGCCCCGTTTCCCCTATTTCTACTTTATCATATGTTTCTTAGCCTGTTTATGTTGTGTTGGGTCGGTTGGTTCGGGTTCGGAGTGGTCGTGGTGAGATCTGAGGCACTTAGTCTCTTAAATTAGCTTAATAGCTGAAAAGTCAAACTGGGAGTTGTCTTATTGGTAAATGACCCCGGAATGCGGATTTTATGGCTCGGATAGCTTCGTTAGGTGATTTGGGACTTAGGAGTGTGTTCGGAATGGAATTTTGATGTACGGTGTAGAATTAGGCTTGAATTGGCGAAGGTTAGTTTTTGGCGATTTTCGGTCGGTAGTGGAAAATAGTCTATAGGGGTCGGAATGGAAGTCCGATAGTTGGAGCATATTTGTAATGTCATTTTGCAAATTTTCAGGTCAATCGGATGTGTTTTGGTTGGTTTCGGCATCATTGGCGAAATTTAGAAGTTTTAAAGTTCATAGGCTTGAATTTGATGTAATTTTGGTGTTTTTGTGTTGTTTATGGTGTTTCGAAGGCTAGACTAAGTTTGAATTATGCTAAGGGGTGTGTTGGTAGGTTTGGTTGGGTCCCCGAGGGGCTCGGGATTTATTTCGGATGGTTAACAGAGGATTGGACTTAAGAATTAGCAGCAAAATAGCTGCTGGTGTGAATTTACTGGTGTGGCCGCACCTGCGGATGGTGAGCCGCATGTGCGATGCCGCAGGTGTGAAAAGAGGCTAGGCAGGAGGAATCCGCAGGTGTGAAGCATGGGCCGCAACTGCGAAGCTGCAGGTGCGGAAAGGGAATCGAAGGTGCGAAGTTTGGACTGTTAGCGGGATTCGCAGGTGCACACCTGGGACCGCAGGTGCGGGTCCGCAGGCGCGAATAATTGTCCGCATGTGCGGATTTACTGGGCAGAACAATATAAATAGGTGCCTCCGCGAATATTTTGTCATTTCTTCCATTGTTTCATGCGGGTTGAGCTTGTTTGAGAGCAAACTGAAGGGGGAATTCGAAGGTCTTCAGTGGAGGTAAGTTCCCGGATTATAAAACTCGTTTCTATGTTATTTTGTAATGGATTAGGCTTGTAATTTGAAGAATTAAAGTGGAAAAACGTTGGAAAAAATGGGGAGGAAATTTGGAAATTCTTTTGGTGATTTGAGTGGGAAATTATGGTCCGATTGTGGAGTTTTTGGTATGTATAGAATCGTGGGAGGATGTGGATTCTAGTGATGTAAATTTTATTGATTTCCGAAACATGGGCCCGCGGCTTAGTTTTGGCCAAATTTCAAGAATTGTGTTAAAATTTATATCTTTCGATTGGGTTTTGTTTTGTGAGCGTACATTGATGATGTTAATCTAATTTTGGTTTGTTTAGAAGCATTTGGGAGCCAATTCGAGGGGAAAGCGCATCGCGGAGTAGCTTTTGGGCTGTTTTGAGGTAAGTAACGATTGTAACTCTAAACCTGAGGGGATGACACCCCATTATTTGATATTGTGTTGATAAATGAGGTGACACACATGCTAGGTGACGAGCGTGGGGGCGTGCACCAATAGGGATTATGACTTAGTCTGTCCCATAGCGACTATTAAGCCGCGTATTAGATTTGAAACCGTACGACATCTTGTCTTTCAGAAGTTTATACTTGTTATGGTCTTGTGCCGACCTGTTTAGACCCTCAGGGGTATTTTACATGTTTGGGGCCTTATGCTGACCTGTTTAGACCCTCAGGGGGTACTTTTACACTATTCTGTTAGAACAATTGTGAACTCAGTCATGTTTCCTACTTATTGTTATTTTCACTGTTATCACACTGCTTTGAAAACTGTGAAAAGTATTTTGGGCTGAGTCCCGTGAGTTGAGATGAATTGCCCAAGTGGCTTGTGAGGGTGACTGAGTCAGGCCGAGAGCCGAGTATATGAGGATAGTTATGGATCGTGTTGCACGCCGCAGCAGTATATATGTGTTAGGCTGAGCGCCGAGTATGTGAGGATAGTTATGGGACGGGTTGCACGCCGCAGCAATATATATGTTATATATTATATATGGGTCGGGCTGCACAATGCAACAATTGAGATTATATATATATGGATCGGGCTGCACTCCGCAACAATATATGTTATATATGGATCGGGCTACACGCCGCAGCAATATACATATTGGATTGGGCTGCACGCTGCAGCAGATAGAGCGCTTGGGCTGAAGGAGCCCCTCTAGGAGTCTGTACACCTACAGTGATCGCAGTCGATTATCATATGGATCGGGCTACACGCCGCAGCGTATGTTATATATATGGATCGGGTTGCACGCCGCAGCAGTATATATATATATATATATATATAT
>ML434713.1:0-53361 GCA_005239525.1 Nicotiana knightiana | reverse complement strand
ATGGGAGGATGTTCGAGTGCCTGATAGGAAAGAGCCAAACTTTATGTGTCTATGTGAAAATCGGTGCCAAGTTCCGGTGCATGTCTATGTATTTGGCCTTTTCCAAACTATTTTGTGCAACCAAAGTGGAAAATGGGAAAACACTTGCGTCATACCAAACACACCCTAAGAAGTTTCTGCGTTCTATATTTCTTGGGACAAACAGCTAAGCATGACCAGCAGCACCCAGTTGAGGTAAAGAAACACATGAACTTCTTATCATGAAAATTTACAACAATAATTCATAAAAACCCAATCAAAAGTACATCCAACATGGTATGAGAGTCAGCTCACTTTGTATGTTCCCTTGCCGTCTTGTTGGTGGAAGGTTCAAACCCCTCAATTTTAACAAGCAAATCAACTCAAAAACCATAAAGAGAAGGAAAAACAACACTCGTATATCGTTGTAATTTGTATGCATACAAGATTGTGAATTAGTAAAGAGAATTATAGGTACGACATGTTGCAAAAATGCATACTATGCATATCAAAAGTGAAGGGAGAAGAGTAACATTCAAGAGCCTGCTCTGCCCTAAATATCCACCAAGTGTTATAGTTACATCAGCAATCACCCGAGCAATTGTGCCAGCTTCTGTGGATAAGAGACCTCCATTGTAGGTTCCCCGGGAAAGCCTTGATGACATTACTCGAGAGAGAAGAGATAAATTTACACCTGGAAGTCATCATCCAAATCATAGACTTTAGAATGCAAAGTGGCCTAAAACCAACAACATTTCACTGTTACACCTTCCCTAATTTTGTTAAATGTGAATGGAGTTAGAAATTCTTTTGATAACCGAGAAATCCCCGAGGAGCAGTGATGCATATTTCGAAACAAAAATCAGTGGATAATGGGTTCGCCCTTCTACTCTTTCTCCGCTTAAATGGCAGGCTTTTGTCTATAGTAGGGTAAGCGTTGGTAAATACTGTATTAGAACAAACTAACAACTTCCTTACGTTATGATGGAATGTATGCTAATCTTGTGATATATTAGGTGGAAAGAACTGTATTGTGCTTTGCACTAGTTAAAAGGCAAAAACAACAAATTAAAAGTATTAACAGAACATAGTATGTTCACGACATCGCTTCAATTGGGATTAGCTAGAGACTAGGATGCAGCATGTCTATCTTCCTACCACCAAAGATGTGTTATAAAGGGTTATGATCCTGTCCACTGCAGCAATCTTACACGCCAAATTAGCAGAGGACAAGTCCAAGCTTACAAGTTCAAAAATACATTATGTTCTCTTCACCAGGTTTTCTCTTGAGCATAGGAACTACATTATTCTTTGTTATCATCATGATAGGTTATATTGAGAATTAAGAGCAAAGTACGTTTGTCAAGGAGGAAAATAAAGGGAAAATTGAGATCACACCTTCTAATACTTCAGCAGATACAAACATTAGGAGGCCTGAGCAGACATACTGTGGTACTGAATACGGGATTATAACATTAAAGCTCATGAGTATACCAAGACAAACCATGATTTCAGATGCCAGCAAAAGTTGCCTGCAGAGAGGATAAACTTATCATCATATTCTCATGGCAAACATTGGACATTGATAAGATATGGACATTGGGTCTAACTCAACCCTAAAAGCTAGCTCATGAGGTGAGGATTGCTCAGACCATATTAGGAGACCAAGTCCCCCATCCCTTCGCCGATGTGGGAGACTCAACAGACATGATAGAGCATAAATTCCAACGGCGAACATTCAACAAAATAGAGCATCGTGAATTTTCACGGGCTTGACTTGCTTTCTGTAGTAAGATTGTTCCACTTTAATATAGTTTAATGCACTAATCATGAAGAACTCGTCACAGTTTTCGAAACTAGGAATAACACGATGAGACTTCTTAAAATTCTATAATAAATTAATGCAATATAACTGCTAAAACATTTTTCTTTTCATTTTCTAGGCAAAGCATGAGAAATATCCAATATGTGCAGAATCATTTGATCAATCAGTCAATCATCTATGCATTATTTCCAAACTAGTTCAGAATGGCTATAAAAATACATGAATAAGTATTCTAGAAGAAACTTGATGTTGTTTGCTAACATGAAGGCTCAAAAAAACTAAAAATGCTACAGTTAATTAATCCTTCTAATAATTAAATGCTATCCACTAACAACATTCCATTGCATGCAAAGCACATCTACTACATTTCAGAGTAGTCTCCATCAGTTACACATTGGCAAATATGTATATAGCCAAATAGTCATGTTTATAGCATCCAGAAAATAAGCTTCAAAAATATGTTCTGGTTTCAAGATAGATTACCTGTCCTGAAAGATGTTACTTATGTAGCTCCCAACAACAACATTTACTGGAAGAACTGTGAGGCCCAGACATGCAAGAAAAATTGCGACAGTGCTCGTTGACCAGCTAAAGTAATATGCAGTGATGACACTAGATGCTGAAAGTAAAATCTCCATGGCATATTTCAGCATAAAATAGATTAATAATTGAACCTGCATCAAGGAGTAATATGAATGGTCATTGGTTAGTATAATTGTTAATAGCGCAACCAAACGATAGATAACATAATGTGATGTTGGGCAGCAAGTAAAAAGTGGTCCATCCTTTTTGTTTGTTTTTCCCTTTTCTTGGTTGTTCTAAGGGGATGTTGGCATTGCTCAACTGGATTTTCAAACCAGTGCACTTGATTTGTATCTCACCTCTGCAGTTCTCAAGCAACACAACACAATTATCTGTTAATTAACTTGTCTCCTATATCACCCCTCCAAAATAACAAGCTTTAAACAAGAATGGAGAATCTGTAATCAGTCTGCGTTTCTCCACTTAACGTGATGAATAGCAATAGAGGATGTGACTCTTTAAAAGTTGGTAGGTAAAGAGGAAATATAAAAATAGATAAAGTTACACAAAGAATTATTTCAAAAGTGGTAGAAGAAATTTTCTCATTTTATTAGTATCTTTAGACTACCAATGCCCAAAAGGAGCTTGTTAATCAGGCTTTAACTGGAGCTTCAAGTCAAATCATTAGCATGATTTGTTGATTTCAACCAAGAAAAGCTTATGCAGCTAAATTATGCACCGTATTCAATGTGACATGTGCACAGCTCCATGATTATCCTTTAGGCTGTATTATAGGGTGCCATTATAGGCTGTATCCACAATCCTTTTTCCTTCTTTAACACCATGATCTATCTCTCCAAAGACAAACAATTTCAAACTACAAGCAATATTAGGGAAGCAAGTGCACCGGATCAGTGGGTTGATGCCCAACAGACAAATTGCCATTTAACTGTAAAGCATCTAATTTCACTGGACTACTCTTTTACCCATAAAGCAAAAAGAATAAATCTCGAACATGAACCTTGGAAAGATAAAGGATCTCCACAAACCTTCACAGAAGGAGTCAGCAGTCTATATGCTTCTACTATGGAGTTGGCTGGACGACGAGACTCCTCGGGAGCTTCTTCACTGCCATCACATTCTTGGTCACCTTCATTGTCTTGTTCATCACCCACTGATTTTAAAAGCAATGGTTGCACAACACCCTTTTCAAGGGCATCGCTTTCTACTGGTATCAAAAATTTTAATATCAGAAGCATTTAAAGAAAACTCTTGTTTTACCAACAATACCATGGCTTCTCTTGAGGCTACAAGAGTATAGAGCCTAAGTCTCTACAGGGACTGTGCTCTCAAAAGCCTATGACGCAACTAAAAGACGAGGAATTTAGCCTGATAATTATTCAACCGAAAGACCAAAACTCCAAATGCATTACTTCTTTTCTGTACGTTACCTTGCTCCCACATAACTTAGGAGCTTACAGTTTCAATTATTTAGTCGTGCAGCAAAATTTGAAATTAAAAGTTCGGCATTCCCCCTTGTTTCTCTTGACTGGTGTCAACTTTGTTTGAGGATAACAGAGAGAATGAAGGGGAAAGGAAAATTTACAAGCACTCATATAGGCACCATGTTGCTCGGACTCTCCAAAAATGTCATCGGGTGCATGTTGGATCCTTCAAAAGTAGTGTATTTTTGAAGGATCCGACACGGGTACTGCAGCATTTTGGAGAGTCTGCGCAACATAGTATAGGCATTTTTGGAATTAAGACCACAAGTGACCGCATTGATAATACAAAAACAAAAAGTTGAACTTACCAGCATTAGATTTCCGAGGAACATTGTTTACTTCAGTCTCTTGAGCAGGTTCTCTAAAAGAGATCCACAACCATACCAAATAGATTAACCATGAAAAAGCCATAACCCAACCAGGCAAAGTATCTTGATTGAATGTTAACTTGTAAATCTTAAAATTTGTCTGAAGTAGCCCAGCAATTGCAGGGCCACATGCCATTCCAAGTGCACTAGCACTTACGAAACCTGCTGAAGCCTGCATCCGGATTTTAAGTGGCACACAGTCACTGATGTAACGTCGGTTCACTGCTCTGGCGGAACCCAAACTGCAATTCAGAAGATGAGAAAAGCCAGATCTTGTTAACTTATAGTCAACTGCAAATTGTTTTTAGAATATCACAGTAACCTCCCAAAAACACAGACAACAATGACACTGAATTATGTTGTAAAAACGATAAAGCAGATGATGCTACTCAAAATCACATTGTTTGTGAGAGTTTATTGGTTCGTACAATCTCGAGTGTTCAATTGAAATTATTTGCTTCACATGGTACCCAAAAGAGATTTTTAGTTTTGGTAGTCCTCAATAATTGACCAACTTCTTGGCCTATGTTGCTGCTGAAATCTTTTAAGTTGTGCAAATGTTTGACCAGGAGATTTCTTTAGAGGTCCACAGCCCACTCTCTCCATTCTAGCACTATTGTTCTCGATAAAAAATCAACCAAAAGGTAGAAGATCTTTTTTCCTTTGCGAAGATACAGGGAGGAACTTCCTTTTAGTTCTGTTTTTGGAAGTTTTGGAGATAGCTGCTCAAAATTAGCTTTAAAATTCTATCCTCAACAGTTAGATCAGAATATTGGAGATGTGGCTACAGTATCGAGAAGATGGAAATTTCTTATTTCGGCTGGTTGGATGAAAGGAGCATTTATAATCAAGGAGAAAGAACCCACGTGAAAAGTATCTAAGAAGAATAAATAAATTAATGAATTTTCATTAACTACTAACATATAGAGACATAACATTAAGAATAGTCCATTTTTTGCTTTAAAAATTGCTGAATATATCAACAAGGGCATAAAAGTAAGACACAATAAACTGTCCACCTAACATCCTTCTCCCAAAGTATAGGAAAGAAATATCTCAAGTAATTGTGATGAATGTTGCATGCATGGAAACTTGCACAGATGTTTTCACTCAAAGAGGGGCTGGAGAGAGAGTTACCCGCAAAATATACGACCGAGAAGGAGAACTGGTATTGATTTGAGATCATAGGCCAATGCATACATCACATTCCCCACAAAAAGAACTATACTGCTAAATACCAGAGGTTTGAAGTAAGACCTGTTTGACCAGGCACTGAAATATACAGAAGAAAAGACCTGCGCAACAGCCATGGCTCCAATCACAATTCCACAAACTGTTGCAGCAGCACCAAGGCTCATAGAATAATCATCGGCTGTTGGAACAACGATATATGTATTGATCATATAAAGGAATGTATTTGCCAAGTTCAAGAGGAGTGACATAAAATGGTATCTCTGATCATCAACATGTTCCTCAACAGGAGTAGGTAACTCTTCTAGCATGATAAGTGAACGTTGGACCGAAAAGTTAAGGAAGGTAGTTGAGTAACCTAATCTATCAATAGCTGCTTCCATTGCATCAACAATGGGCTCCTGCAAAATGGCTTTATACAATATAAGAATATAATAGAGCATAACCAGAATTTTACTAGCCACAAAAACATAATGTTAACAAAACCTAAACAAAAACCTAAAAGTTGATTAAAGGAAGTAGGCGAAAACCTGAAGTGGAAGAGCAGGCTGATCATAAATTGACAAGTAGCTTCCCTCACGATCCTGAAGGTCTGCAAGATTACGAGATATTGCTCCAACAACTGCCCCTAATCCCTGAAATTTTCATTATTAGTCAGTGACACCCACTGGGCTACTGACACGGACGGCTTGCTTTAGGGTAAAGAGAGCTATCAAATTTGTTATGGCAATCCACATTTCCTCATTCGTGTTTGATTAAGAACCAATGCTGCTGTTATGAGTAATGACTAGGTTATATTTTTTTTCTGCTTAACGCAAAATTCATTAGAGAGAAACTTTAGACTAAGTGTACTAGCAGTAAAACTTATGTAGTAGAAACAGTAGCTTTATCATCAGAGGAAGAGACTAGTAGTTGAGTTTAGCATAGTACCACATGCTTGAAGACTTGCTGAAGTTGGGAATATGGATGATTTGCCCGGGTTTTGACATAGTAATCAGTGAATCTATAGCCAAAACGTTTGTCAAATTTCTTAAGGATCTTCCGCAATCCAATGGCATTTATTTCAACAAAAAAGAGAAGCTTTAAGAGATCACGCCCCACATATCTATAATCTTCTCGTAGCTCAGTTACTTTGGATAGATCAGGCTGTTCTTGAAGAGAATCTTGCTGTTCATTGAGTTCAGATATCCTGCTTGCAAGTACTCCTTGTTGTTCCAACAAAAATAGAACAACTTTCTCAATCTGCAAATGTTACAAAGGAACAAAAAATGAGCTCTTATACATCAGTACTCCACAATGTACCAAGAAAATTCTTCCCTACAAGACGAATCCTTCCAGTCAACGACTGAATGCCTAGACACTACAGGAAATTAAATTTATTTTCTTTTCTTTTCTTTTCTTTTTCTTTTTCCTGTTTCAAGTTGCACTAGGCATGGATTGCTCAGTAAAGACCACCAGATATTTTGTTGAAAAAATAATGAGTAATCCACTGGAGAGCATCAAAATCACTCTCAGGTCTTAATACAATAACATTCTTTCAAAACCTCTGATTATAAGGTAGACAAACTTCGGAACTTGATAAATTACTTCAGGAGGAACAAAATATTTAGTAAGATGAGACTGGATTGCAGACTATTTGCTTGCACTTTCACCTCCACCACTTAGGTGAAGGGTTCAGAATTCATCAACGGCCTTCCCTTTCCCTTGTTCACAAGCCACACATCTCCTTAAACAAAATGTCTACTAAGATTTACTCATCCCGTTCCAAAAACAATTTTTGGGTTCAAAGTGTGAAGGTCACAACATCTATTTTTCAGTGTTGACTAGGATATTAATTTCTTAAATTATTTGACATAAAATTTACATAACTAGAAATTACATAGAAGTACTATAGTGACAAACAATCTGGGACTTCATAGATATTCACTTCACAAATTCATACCTCCTTATCCAGCATCCTTGAGAAATCCTTAAGAACATATCGCTGATTGAGTGCTCCAGCCTGGATTTGATCAGCATATTGCTTTACCTTCTTCTTCATTACTTTGTAATTGATATAGTATCTGAAAGTAAAAGATAATCCTTATAAATTAACATAAATATCGGAATCCAAACTATTTGTAGCTTTCTTGTTTCCTTAGGTGGTAGTGTCTGATTTCTCTGTCTGCTCAATCAATTTGCTTCATATTAATTGAGGGAAGTTAATCCCTTAATCTTTTTTATCAGCACAAACCAACAGAAGCAGAATTTTCTTTCTTCTTAAGCAATGTATCTTCTGTTGCTTATTTTCGATCAAATAACAATATCACTGAGAATTACAACCAAGTTTGTGCTCAAGAGGCATATAGCATGTTATTTCTTAAGATTAATTAGTATTAAAACTAACACACTAAAACATAGCTAGGTTGAAAGAAAATATAAACTCACACAAATTATAGGATTCAAGGAAATTAATTCTGCATAGTACACAGATTAATAAAAATGAATGAAATATATACATTAACCCCAAAAAAGGAGACTAGGTCTAAAGGAGATTGGACATACCCTTGCCATTCTTGGATTTGTCTTTCCTTCAACTTCTTCCCAAAAGCAACCATATTTCACTGTAATTACCTCAAAAAACAGATGAAATAAATTGATTTCTGTAGACTATGGAGTTAAAATATGTGACAGCCGGTTTAAATCTTTGATGTGATGATTGAGAATCAAAATCTTCTTATATGCACACAGATGTGTATCAGAAAAATCATACTCCAGTAAATTATTGGGTTGACTTATCAGTACACCACTTATTAAAAAAGTAGAGCCAATTCAGATTGAAGGCGACTGACACATTTTTTCAATTTATTCTCAAATATATGAGATATTTCTCAAATGATGGTCAATATCTTCTTCTTCTTTTTTTTCTTTTCTAAGAAAATTTACTGAAATAATTATTGTCACTTTAAAATCAGTTATGGTTAAAGTTAATCAGAAAGTATGTGGAAAGTCAAGTAGACATAATAAATCAGTTAAAATGCCAGAATAAATTTTAATTTCAGCAAACGGAGCCATGTCTAACCTTTTTCCCCAACTCTTCGTTGCTGAATTTTGCTGCTATTGCTCTGCCATCTCCTATTAATGGTCCAAGTTTTGAGCTTCCCCATTTGAATACAGTATCACCAATTGGTCAAAATCAGACACATTATGAAGCTCATTATTATAAAGTGAGATCTCGGAAAAGCCCTTAAATCAGCTTGTAATATTTCGACTCCAAAGCCTTCACTAAAATGTTAGGAAATTACCCGTTATGTCCATTTATAACTATCTCACTATAAAAATTAGTCAATTCATAAAATATTATTAATATAGCCAAATATTACTAATATTAGCCAATTAGTTATTTATCGTAAAAAAATATCAATTTTTTTCTTTTTTTGAGTGGGTGTTATTAAAATAATTTGGGTACTTCTTAAGGAGCTTGAATCTCAGTTTTGAGATGATTTGATAAAGTTTTGAGGTGGTTTGAATTGAAAATTAGAAGTAAAAAACTGAACATGAAAAAAATGATATGTGTATCACACTGTGTATCATTTGTGTATTAAATATGTATCATATTTGTATCAATTGTGTATCACACGTATATCCATGTATACATGATAAGTTTATGACAAATGACTAGAGGTTAGTAAGTTGAAACTTATTTAGGATATTTGTGTAAGTTTTCCAAAATGTTACTCTCCACTCCACAATAAGTGATGATATTATCACCGGCACATCCATCAAGTAAATACAAACTTTTAGAGAAAAAAGAAGAAGATGTATTCACTAAATTAACATTAATTACTAGTTAATAATTACACACTCTGATAATTAAAGTGATATATTTATTTGCCACACTATAATTACAGTATAATTCTGATTACTTTTAATTAGTTTGGCATGCCTAACTTAAAGGAAATATGTTATATAAATGTGTTTCCGCTCAAATATGAATTTGGACCTTAATAGCCAATTAATAGAAGATAATAAAAACAATATGACGAGAACCATGCATGTCCATGTTCTAAATGACTCAGCTCTAGATCACTTCAGAATATTTAATTATAATCTTAATATATTGATATGCAGCTATAGCTTTATATACACTAATGAATGTGTATGGTTTTCAATTATTGGTCTGCACATCAAAAAATATACAAGTTAAACCAAACCAAGATCAGACACATCACTGTCAACAGAAACGGGTTAAAATTAAAATTTAAGTCGATTGACATGCACACATTACCCACATTTGTGACTATGTACAAGGATATAGTACAAATATATATTTTCTAAAGTTCTGAAGTGTACGTATTGCAAGTCACGGAGTAACTTTTGTCCAAATCTTGTATTTGTCTTAAAGAATTATTAAATTATACACAAATTATTAATTTAGAACTCAAAAATTAAAAGAATTAAAATATTGAACCCATAACTTTCAAATTCTGACTCCGACTCTGCAGAGGCGGATCTAGGATTTAAAGGTGGCGGGTGCCATAATTTCTCTTAACGTATGCCTTGTAATGACTAATATGAAATTTGTTAGAAATGTTTATTCATTTTTTTTGAGTTTATTCGGGTCAACTTAATAGCTATTTTCAATTCTCAAATATAAAATTACATCTCAGATATTAAAAAATAGATGTAATTAGCATTTTAAATAATGAATCATACCTTTATTATAACAACACGAGTAAAATCAACATTTTCACTAGGAAATTACATCTTTTTTTTTTGTATATTAAAAATAAATTTACTCAAGTAAGATAACATCTTCAATAAGGGTACTACATCAACAAATATCTTCAATAGATAAATTATACCCCACAAATATAGAATTAAATAAACTACAAGTTCTAAAAAATCAAAATCATAAATGTCATATTTTTAAGCAATGCGTACGAATTTTTTGTCATAATTTAATAGTTAAGTGATTTAAATTATATTTAATAACCATAGAATAACACAATTTTTATGATCTAATAAAAAAAAGTTGATCTCAATCAAAAATTCCCATTAAGACTAAAATATTTCGGATATGAAAGAAGAAAACTCATAAATTCGAGATTAAGAAAAATGCTTATTTTATAGGATTTTATAATTTATGAGTCTTTTTTTGAGTGTTCCTGTTAGGGACCACATATAAATAATAAAATAAAAAAAAAAAATACAAAAAATAATGAAACGATAAATAGAAAATTGGGAGGTAGCCGAAAAAGAAAAGGACTGAGACAAAAAGAAATAAAAAGCACACGAAAAGGGAAAGTCGGCCAAGGTTCGAGATAATTTTCAACTTGAATTTTGCACACGAGAAAAGCTTTCAAGAAGATATACTAGACATGACACCTTTATCTAATTTACGGGTGTGGGTGGTAGGATCAAATATTTAACCTAATTTAAGAAAATTTTAACATAAGTATATAAAAATTTTGTTATCTTAGCGGGTACCATGCCACCCCATTATAAAGTGGTGGATCCACCCCTCCGCCTCTATGTATATATAATGTTAAAATAAAAATTTTTGGCTCTGCCACTACTGACTATGAATGTCAGGTAAACGATTAAAACTTGACCGAAACACTGAAATGGATTAATATAGAATTACAAATGCGATATGCATAAGATAAACTACTGTAGACGAACACACTTATTTGTGGAAACATTACGTGTGAGAAGTCCTCTAACCCTAACAATTGCGTTGCCCTTTTGGAAAAATTACCAAACCGTGGGTAAAAATCATTCTAATTCTTTGCATTTTATAATCCATGGCCCGACATTGATTTTGCCCCTACCACATCTTCATTATTAGGTTATAAGCTTAGATATTTAGGTTAAGATTCATTATAATAATAGGATCACTAACATTTACTTACTCATCAATCTCAAACAAGTTCAAATAGATATATTATGTAAATTTCACTCTCCATCTCAATTTTGGCTACAATTCATTATTAATAACATTTTTATTTACATCATCATTTACTCCATGGGCACCCCATAGACTCCAATTAAAGAAGATGCTCGTATGATTCTTTGGACTTCTAGAGTACTCAGCCCAAAATGGGCAAGGAATTGTGGGTTGGGTTTGATGCTTGAATCAAAAGTTTGGGCTACAACACAAAAGCCCAAATTAACCTTCGCCTCAGTAGGGAAGTAACCTGAATCAGAAGCATGAGAGAGAGAAAGAGAGAAAGGGGTGGCCAAAACCAGTAAAAATTACGTAGGGTAGCCATTTTAAAAGTGGTATTTACTTTTTATCCAGCATTTTTAACACTGAGCAAAAGTAGCCACTAGTCTATTAAAATTAATATGAAAGACGGTGTTACCCTTTCTTCTATCTCTTTTCTGTCCATGTTCTCTTCCTTGCCAGTCTCTCCCAAAGGTTTGAATACGCGAAATACTTCCTCTTCCATTTTCAAAAGTCCGAGTTCGCATTGCGATAGTGAGAATTGAATCCAGACTTATTGTGTTCGTTTTGTTGGTTGTATATGGTTTAACTTTTTGCTCAGTAATTCTTCACTTCTTTTTCCTGGTTGAGTATTGAAAGGATAGCATAACTACGGAACATAACCAATGGATATAACTTCTTTACCCGATTTTCTGGTTATTTAATTGAATGGTGATCTTTGATCGTATGCAATTATGGTGGTGGATGTATTTCGGTTTGTGATTTCTGTGATGTATTTTTGGTTTTCTGCTACGTTATGGATCCTGAACTTACAGTTACAAGTTCAAAAGTTAAGGACACTTGGTCCTGAACTTAGAGTTACAAGCTCAAAAGTTAAGGACACTTGGTCCTGAACTTAGACTAACAAGCTCAAAATTTAAGGACAATAGGTCCTGAACTTACAGTTACAAATTCAAAATTTAAGGACAATAGGTCCTGAAGTCCTGAACTTAGACTAACAAGCTCAAAAGTTAAGGACAATAGGTCCTGAACTTAGGCTAAGAAGCGCAAAAGTTAAGGACAATAGATCCTGAACTTAGACTAACAAACTCAAAAGTTAAAGACAATAGGTCCTGAACTTAGACTAACAAGCTCAAAAGTTAAGGACAATAGGTCCTGAACTTAGATTTACAAGTTCAAAAGTTAAGGACAAGTAGTCCTTAACTTAGAGTTACAAGCACAGAAATTAAGGACATATGGTCCTGAACTTCGAGTTCCAAGTTCAAAAGTTAAGGACCTGTAGTCCTGAAGCCCTGAACTTCGAGTTCCAAGTTTAAAAGTTAAGGACATGTAGTCCTGAAGTCCTGAACTTAGATTTACAAGTTCAAAAGTTAGGACACTTGGTCCTGAACTTTATGAGTAGAAGGGTGTTTTTGTCCGGACAGGTAATGTTTATTAAAGCAGTGGGTAAAGACTAAAAATATTTTAAACAGTGGCTTAAAATTAAATACATGTGTTATTAATGGCTAACCGTGCACTTCCCCCCCAAAACCACTACGGAAAAACCATCAGTATCAATGCAGTCCAATATAGTTTACTTGGACCACTATGGACATAAAAGATGACAAGCAAATGCTGAAGCACGTGATCTGTAATACCAGTATTAAGGCCTCATTTGTTTGTGCTTAATAAAGGTCTAAATCTTAATTATTCAAATTTCAGACGTTAAGTGCGTTTATTTTTAGAGTCTGAATCTTAATTATTTAGATCTTAATCATTAAGTGTGTTTGGTTTTTTTACTTCACAACCACTTAATGCGTCTGAATACGTCTGTATGATTAAGATCTATGACAGAGACTTAATTTCATTAAGATGCTATCATTCATATTCATAATTAACTAACGCCACCCCTACCATTATCAACTACCACTATGCCGCCACCACACCACCGCCATCATCAATCATAGCCGCCACCATTATCGACTATCGCCACCCACCATCTCCACCACTGCCGCCACCATAATTCTCGACCACAATCAACACTCATTTACCTCAACTACCACAACTAAATATCTATCACTTTCCAAACTACCCCCTAGACGTGACTGACACCTAGCTAATACTGCCTGCTAGGAGAACCAATTCATGTACTCTTAACCTATTATATAAGCATTGAGAGAAACACGTACTAGACCAAACACATTAAATAATACTAAATACGAAATAATTATTGACAATAATCATAATTTATTTATAAATCTAAGGAACACTCAAATACTAAATCTCTAACCCAAATTCCATACTAAGACTGTGGAACATCTAATAGAGTAATAGAAGTTTAAGTGACGGGCATGCAAACCCGAAAGAAATAATAGACATAAGATAGATAGAGCTGAAACAACGACATCCACGAATAAAGCTGCAGCTCATCTCAGCAATAGGATCCACTCAACGAACTGGTTAGCCACTAGCCTCGCCCTCAGCAACAGTATCTGCATGGACATGCAGTTAAGGAGTAAGTTATACATAAATATAACCCAATAAGATCCTCGACCCGCCACTCTGAATACCTCTGGAACAAGTGTTAGAAAATACAAACACATAAAGAACACAGAAATAACATGAACAGGAATTCTTTCACCATATAATTACTTTATAAGGGCCAAACAATTATTCAACAACAACATTATATATATCTCAATACAATCTACACTAAGGACTTGTCATTAACGGCAGTGCAGGAAATTAACCAAATACGCCGACGAGTCCACTGCAGCATACATAATGCCCCAAATCTACCACGACGGCATACACAATGCCCCAAATTTATAACGACGGCATACACAATGCCCCAAATTTTATAATGGCGGCATACACAATGCCCCAAATCTATAACGGCAATGAAGAAATAATTTCTAATGCCCCAACACCATATCACGAGGCTAAGCCACATCACAAATCACTCATTAAATAATTTAGCTTTTTACAAAATAATATATATTTGCGGCTAGTCAACGACCACCGATTCTGCCAAGCGCGCGCTTGTCCCAACACATGGACCGGGCAGAAAAAAACATACTTTCAAAATGAATTTTGGAAAAGCAAGCATCAAAGTTTAAAGTCTCACTTACCTCGCTAACGGGAAGTTTTCCCAACCTTGTAATGTCTAGAACACCAACCAAACAACCTCGAATGAACTCAATCTATCCAAAATATTGAATAACACGTCCTAATTAGTCTCGGTGAATAATTTTCACAATCCTAATTAGTCTGGGTGAATAATTTTCACAATTTTAGAATAAGTCAATATCAAAGTTAACTCTTAATCTAATTAATAAAAATCTGTACCGAAACAGTGCATTATGATGGCATACACTACTTCTACCAACCATACTATTACCATTCTTAATCATGTCAACCAATAAGTCATCATTAGTTTATCCCCCATTATTACGTAGACTATTAGCTAATCATTATGTTCCATATACCAATATTAGCAACTGAACCTGTAGTAGCAAGATAGTCTTTCATATACCACATTACAGAACTTTCTCATTGTACCCCCACTAATTAATAATCATGGCCAAAATCATTGCTTGTTATCCTAGCATAACTATTCATTCTTATTCCATACTATCTCAACTACTGGATAACAAAAACGTATCAATTGAAAGAGTTAAATATTACATGAAATTTTATTTCTCCTTAAATTGGTCCGAACTCGGCGTCAATTTGCTCAACTGGCGTGCACAATTTTCTTTTTCTTCTTCCTCCGTTTCTAGTAATTAGGATTAATGTTTCAGCTATATACCTTAGGCAATCTCACCAAACTAGTAAATGGTGGGCCTGGCCCACTTTAATATCTCTACAATAATTAATTAAACTCACTTATTTATATTTATATATATATATATATATATATATTGACCCAATAGCTATAAATAAAATTAATTTCTCTAGTCTCACAATTTTTAAGTAAAAAAAATATTCGGGTTATTACATTCTCCCCTACTAAAAAGAACATTCGTCCTCGAATGTTAAGCAAGCTATATCGTAGAAAATACAGATATGAATACTTCGTCGTTATATTCACCTTATCTTTTCATATTTATTCTATATATGCCTCTTGTAACTCATTTGGAAACTTATTTAAAACTACTACTATCCCAAGAGTTAGATTCTCTACTCTAGTGTTGTAACTCAGAGTTAGATATGTTGGACACTTCCTATTCATCTCATGTAAACCTTTGTATAAGGTACTTCCTCGCCCATGGCAATCGTGAAAACCTTTCCATGTCATTCTAAGACCATAAGAAACAACCAATTAATATCATTTACCTGGCAATTGTGCATCACATAGCACGACACAACTCAGTCCATACACATAGTAATATTAAAGCCAGACATCGCCAACATTAGTAGAGTGACTATAGTGTCCCTTCCCTGAACAAATATCACACCTTCTCTATATACTCTATCCACAAATATAATCTCCCCGCTAGGATCGTCACCACATATGGCACATTAAGAGACTCGATTCCCTATTCTAAATTTAAAGCTAAAGATAAGGACACATACGAATACCATATGGACAGTAATAGTACCTGTGACTATACATTAGAAGCATCAACGTCCTTTCTGGTCATTGAAAAGAATCTCGGTGGTCCACCCGCTTCCTGAATACCTTGCGCACCTTGTCTATTATGTCTACGGGCACCTTGTGGAGCGAATCTAGCTGGTTGAGTCTGGGTATGCGTAACTATAACAGTTCCTTGTGGCTGTATAACAGCCTGACTATTACTAGAATTACCATTCGGACAATAATTAGCAATATGTCCTTTTTCATTACAAGTAAAACAAGCACCATCAATACCAAAGCAACGTCCATAGTGGTTCTATCATATGCATTACATATCAGATACTCTCCAAATTGAAACAAACTGTTATCCTTCTCCTGCGTCTGTTGATGACCTTGCCTTAGTGAAAACGTACTCCCCGAAGACTGCACCACTGACTCTGACTGAGTAGGCCTGAACTGCCCACGGCTAAAACCATTCTTGCCCCCAGATAGAGCTTCACTAAACCCGTCTGTGCTAAAAGTCCTTTTGCTTTCTCGCTCGGTCCTGTCCCTATCTTTATAAGACTCATAACGGAGAGCAGTATCCACTACCTCTTCGTACGAACCACCTCGAACATCCATAACCACAGGACCTCGATAATGATGCTCAAGCCCATCCACGAACCTCCGCACCTTCTCATGCTTATCTGCAACTAGAAAAGGTTCATAAATGGATAAGTTTGTGAACTTAGCCTCATACTCCGTAACCGTCATACTGCCCTGGCACAGTTGTTCGAACTGACGTCTCATGTCATCTCGCTTGCTCAGTGGAACGAAACTATCCATAAATATAGCTAAAAACTCTGACCAAGTAATAGGTGGCAACCATGCTCGTCTACCTCTCTAAACTGAATACTACCATGACCTCTACAGATCCTGAAAATAAAAGTGGAAAATTCCACCCCTCGAGTCTCCTTCATCCCCAAAGTAGATAGTATCTTCTCACAACGCTGAATAAACTTTTGGGGCTCAATAGAAGCCTGTGTAGCATCGAACTATGGTGGCTTAAGATCCATGAAATTCTTAAGATACTTAGACTTCCCTGTATTTGCAACTGGCTGAACGACCTGCTGAGGGGCCATCTGAGGAGCTGCAACATTCATCTGAACATGTGCTTGCGCCTGAGAAGTAGTCTGGGGAGCTGGAAGTCCACCCTAAGTAGGCACTAATGCCTCCAACACATTCAACAACCTTACCACTACATCTGCAGGTAGGGTAACAACATGCACAACATCTAGCACTAGTGGTGGAGCATCATGAACCATATGTTCTTGCACTTGAGCTGGCGTAGTAGCTTGGGGTTGACCTATTTTTATTATTTCAGGCTGAGAGGCAACCTGCCTTCTACTCTGAGCTCTAGTCTAATGAACCCCACCAACTCGGGTAGAACCACGTCTAGCAGATGAAGGTGTGTATGATCCCAAAGTCAAACTCAAGTTGTCCCAACGCACGATCAAGGAATAAAAGAAGGGAAAACATCCTAAATGCTTAGTAGCCTCAAGATCATAAGTATAGGTGCCAACATACACACAAGCAAGACTGTACTAAACACTACTCCATGACCCAAGACTTAAATCCTAAGCTCTAATACCAACTTTGTCACGTCCCAAACTATCCCCTAGATGTGACTGGCACCTAGCTAATACTGCCCGCTAGGAGAACCAATTCCCGTACTCTTAACTTATTATATAAGCATTGGGAGAAACACGTACTAGCCCAAACGCATTAAATAATACTAAATACGAAATAATTATCAACTACAATCATAATTTATTTATAAATCTAAGGAACACTCAAACACTAAATCTCTAACCCAAATTCCATACTAAGACCGTGGATCATCTAATAGAGTAATAGAAGTTTAAGTGACGGGAATGCAAACCCGAAAGAAATAATAGACATAAGATAGATAGAGATGAAACAACGGCCTCCACGAATAATGCGGCGGCTCACCTCAGCAATAGGATCCACTCAGCGAACTCGTTAGCCACTAGCCTCGACCTCAACAATAGTATCTGCATGGACATGCAATTAAGGAGTGAGTTATACGTAAATATAACCCAGTAAGATCCTCGACCTGCCACTCTGAATACCTCTGGAACAAGTGTTAAAAAATACAAACACATAAGAACATAGAAATAACATGCACAGAAATTCTTTCACCATATAATTACTTTATAAGGGCCAAACAATTATTCAACAACAAGATTATATATATCTCAATACAATCTACACTAAGGACTTGTCATTAACGGTAGTGTAGGAAATTAACCAAACACCCTGACGAGTCCACGACAGCATACACAATGCCCCAAATCTACCACGGTGGCATGCACAATGCCCCAAATTTATAACGGCGGCATACATAATGCCCCAAATCTATAACGACAGCGAAGAAATAATTTCTAATGCCCCAACACCATAGCACGAGGCTAAGCCACATCACAAATCACTCATTAAATAATTTTAGCTTTTTACAAAATAATATATATTTGCGGCTGGTCAACGACCACCGATTCTGCCAAGCGCACGCTTGTCCCAACACATGGACCGGGCAGAAAAAAATATTCTTTCAAAACAGATTTTGGAAAAGCAAGCATCAAAGTTTAAAGTTTCACTTACCTCGCTACGGAAGTTTCCCCAACCTTGTAATGTCTAGAACACCAACCAAACGGCCTCGAATGACCTCAATCTATCCAAAATATTGAATAACACATCCTAATTAGTCTCGGTAAATAATTTTCACAATCCTAATTAGTCTCGATGAATAATTTTCAAAATTTTAGTATAAGTCAATATCAAAGTCAACTCTTAGTCTAATTAATGAACATATGTACCGAAACAGTGCATTACGATGGAATACACTACTTCTGCCAACCATACTATTACTATTCTTAATCATGTCAACCAATAGGTCATCATTAGTTTATCCCCCATTATTACGTAGACTATTAGCTAATCAATATGTTCCATATACCAATATTAGCAACTGAACCTATAGTAGCAAGTTAGTCTTTCATATACCACATTACAAAACTTTCTCATTCTACCCCGACTAATTAATAATCATGGCAAAAATCATTGCTTGTTATCCTAGCATAACTATTCATTCTTATTCCATAATATCTTAACTACTGATAACAAATACGTATCAATTGAAAGAGTTAAGTATTACCTGAACTTTTATTTCTCTTTAAATTGGTCCGAACTCGCTGTCAATTTGCTCAATCGGCGTGCACAATTTTCTTTTTCTTCTTCCTCCGTTTCTAGTAATTAGGATTTAATGTTTCAGCTATATACCCTAGGCAATCTCACCAAACTAGTAAATAGTGGGTCTGGCCCACTTTAATATCTCTACAACAATTAATTAAACTCACTTATTTTTAATTCTCAGTATATGTATATATATATATATTTTTTTTTTGTTTTTTTTTTGTTTTTTTTACTACCTTAATATTTGACCCAATAGCTATAAATAATATTAATTTTTCTACTCTCACAATTTATAAGTATAAAAAAAATTGAGTTATTACATTCTCCCCCACTAAAAAGAACATTGGTCCTCGAATGTTAAGCAAGCTATACCGTTGAAAATAGGGATATGAATACTTCGTCGTTATATTCACCTTATCTTTTCATATTTATGCTATAAATGCCTCTTGTAACTCATTTGGAAACTAATTAGCAACTACTACTATCCCAAGAGTTAGATTCTCTACTCTAGTGTCGTAACTCGGAGTTAGATATGTTGGACACTTCCTATTCATCTCATGTAAAACCTTCGTATAAGGTACTTCCTCACCCATGGAAATCGTGAACACCTTTCCATGTCATTCTAAGACCATAAGAAACAACCAATTAACATCATTTACCTGGCAATTGTGCATCACATAGCACGACACCAGTCAGTCCATACACATAGTAATATTAAAGCCAGACATCGCCAACATTAGTAGAGTGACTATAGTGTCCCTTCCCTGAACAAATATCACATCTTCTCTATATACTCTATCCAAAAATATAGTCTCCCAACTAGGATCGTCACCACGTATGGCACATTAAGAGACTCGATTCCCCGTTCTAAATTTAAAGCTAAAGATAAGGACACATACGAATTCCATATAGACAGTAATAATACCTGTTACTATACATTAGAAGCATTAACGTCCTCTCTGGTCATTGCAATGAATCTCGATGGTCCACCCGCTTCCTGAATACCTTGTGCACCTTGTCTATTATGTCCACGGGCACCTTGTGGAGAAACTCTAGCTGGTTGAGTCTGGGTCTGCGCAACTATAACAATTCCTTGTGGCTGTATAACAACCGGACTATTAGTAGAATTACCATTCAGACAATAATTAGCGATATGTCCTTTTTCATCACAAGTAAAACAAGCACCAGCCATACCAAAGCAACGTCCATAGTGGTTCCTACCGCATGCATTACATCTCGGATACTGTCCAAATTGAAACGAACTGTTATCTTTCTCCTGCGTCTGTTGATGACCTTGCCTTAGTTAAAACGTACTACCAGAAGACTGTACCACTGAATATGACTAAGTAGGCCTGAACTGCCCACGGCTAAAACCATTCTTGCCCCCAGATGGAGCTCCACTAAACCCATCTGCGCTATGAGCCCTTTTGCTTTCTCGCTCGGTCCTGTCCCTATCTTTATAAGACTCATAACGGAGAGCAGTATCCACTACCTCTTTGTAAGAACCACCTCGAACATCCCTAACCACAGGACCTCGATAACGATGATCAAGCCCATCCATGAACCTCCTACCCTTCTCATGCTCATCTGCAACTAGAAAAGGTGCATAAATGGCTAAGTCCGTGAACTTAGCCTCATACTTTGTAACCGTCATACTACCCTGGCGCAATTGTTCGAACTGACGTCTCATGTCGTCTCGCTTTCTAAGTGGAATGAACCTATCCATAAACATAGCTGAAAACTCTGACCAAGTAATAGGTGGTAACCCTGCTCGTCTACCTCTCTAAACTGAATTCCACCACGACTCTGCAGATCCTGAAAATAGAAAAGTGGCAAATTCCACTCCTCGAGTCTCCTTCATCCCTAAAGTAGATAATATCTTCTCACACCGCCGAATGAACTTTTGGGGCTCAATAGAAGCCTGTGTAGCATCGAACTATGGTGGGTTAAGATCCATGAAATTCTTAAGATCCATGAAATTCTTAAGATCCTTAGACTGCCCTGTATTTGCAACTGGCTGAACGACCTGGTAAGGGGCCATCTGAGGATCTACAACATTCAGCTGAACCTGTGCTTGCGCCTGTGAAGTAGTCTGGGGAGCTGGAAGTCCACCCTGAGTAGGCACTAATGCCTCTAACACATTCAACAACCTTACCAAGGTAGGGTAATAGCAGGCACACCAACTGGCACTGGTGATGGAGCATCACGAACCATATGTTCTTGCACTTGAGCTGGTGTAGTAGCTTGGGGTTGACCCATGTTTATTACTTCAGGCTGAGGGGCAGCTTGCCTTCTACTCTGCGCTCTAGTATGATGAGCCCCAACTCGACCACCAACTCGGGTAGAACCACGTCTGACACCACGTCTAGCAGATGAAGGTGTGTATGATCCCAAAGTCAAACTCAAGTTGTCCCAACGCACGATCAAGGAAGGAAAGAAGGGAAAACATCTTATATGCTTAGTAGCCTCAAGGTCATAAGTATGGGCACCAATATACACATGAGCAAGATTGTACTAAACACTTCTCCATGACCCGGGACTTAAAGCCTAAACTCCGATACCAACTTTGTCACGTCACAAACTACCCCTAGACGTGGCTGACACCTAGCTAGCCCGCTAGGAGAACCAATTCTTTTATTCTTAACCTATTATATAAGCATTGAGAGAAACACGTACTAGACCAAACACATTAAATAATAATAAATACGAAATAATTATTGACTAAAATCATAATTTATTTATAAATCTAAGGAACACTCAAATACTAAATCTCTAACCCAAATTCCATACTAAGACCGTGGATCATCTAATAGAGTAATAGAAATTTAAGTGACGGGCATGCAAACCCGAAAGAAATAGTAGACATAAGATAGATAGAGATGAAACAATGGCCTCCACGAATAATGCGGTGGCTGACCTCAACAATAGGATCCACTCAGCGAACTCGTAAGCCATTAGTCTCGCCCTCAACAGCAGCATCTGCATGGACATGTAGTTAAGGGGTGAGTTATACATAAATATAACCCAGTAAGATCCTCGACCCGCCACTCTGAATACCTCTAGAACAAGTGTTAGAAAATACAAACATTCAAAGAACACAGAAATAACATGCACATAAATTCTTTCACCATATAATTACTTTATAAGGGCCAAACAATTATTCAACAACAACATTATATATATCTCAATACAATCTACACTAAGGACATATCATTAACGGCAGTGCAGGAAATTAACCAAACACCCCGACGAGTCCACGACAGCATACACAATGCCCCAAATCTACCACGACGGCATGCACAATGCCCCAAATTTATAACGACGACATACACAATGCTCTAAATTTTATAACGGTGGTATACACAATGCCCCAAATCTATAACGGTAATGAAGAAATAATTTCTAACACCCCAACGCCATAGCACGAGGCTAAGCCACATCACACCACATCACAAATCACTCATTAAATAATTTTAGCTTTTTACAAAATAATATATATTTGCGGCTGGTCAACGACCACCGACTCTGCATAGCGCATGCTTGTCCCACCATATGGACCGGGCAGAAAAACGTACTTTCAAAGTGGATTTTGGAAAAGCAAGCATCAAAGTTTAAAGTCTCACTTACCTCGCTAACGGGAAGTTTTCCCAACCTTGTAATGTCTAGAACACCAACCAAACGGCCTCGAATGGCCTCAATCTATCCAGAATATTGAATAACACATCCTAATTAGTCTCGGTGAATAATTTTCACAATCCTAATTAGTCTCGGTGAATAAGTTTCAAAATTTTAGTATAAGTCAAGATCAAAGTCAACTCTTAGTCTAATTTGTAATGACCCGACCGGTCATTTTGCGTATTCGGACCCCGTTCCCCTAAATAAGACGTCCCCTAGCGACTTTCAGTGGTCCATGATTTGCGGGGATGGGTGGTTCGGGATTCGGAAGTGTATAGAGTAATATAGGAACACTTGGTTCCTTAAGATTGGCTTTTAAGGCTAAGTTTGACTTCGGTCAACATTCAGAGTAAACGACTTTGTAATTGAGTTTCGACGATTCCAGTAGCTTCACATGATGATTTCAGACTTGTGAATATGTCCGTAATGGGTTTTGGATGACCCGGGAGCGTTTCGACACCAAATAACGAAAATAGAGTTTCCTTAAGTTCATAGTTTGGTTTGGAACGTGTTTTTGAGTTATCGAGGTCCGAACGGAATTCTGAGACCGACAATAGTTCCGTTATGTCATTTATGACTTGCTTGCAAAATTTGGTTTCATTCCGAGTAGTATAGGTCGGTTCGGCGCATTGAAACCGAATTCAAGAACTTGAAAATTCCAGGTGCCTCCCGGACACCAAACGGGGCCAAAAACCAGCAGTTTCAGCTGCTGGTGCACAAGGTAGGGTGTGACCGCAGGTGCGGTTGCCCAGATGCAGGTGCGAAACCGCTCCTGCAGTCGAGGCCTCGCAGGTGCGACTCGCAGGAAGAAAGTCCTACCTACACAAGTGCGGACCCTTCTCCGCAGGAGCAGGTCCGCTGGTACGGAATTCCTACCGCAGGTGCGATCCCCAGGCTCCTTGCCAAAAATCCGCAGGTGCGGCCAATGGCTCGCAGGTGCGGGACCGCAGGTGCGGTCCTCGAGCCGCAGGTGCGAGGTCACTGAAGGCAGTAAGCCTATTTAATTCGGGACTTAACCATTTTTCTTCTCCTCCATTGGCGATTATGAGAGCTTTCAAGAGGGTATTCGGCCTAGCTACTAAAAGGTAAGTAATTTCCATTTAAATGTTAGATTATTACACTAAATATTAGGTAGATTAACGCCTAATTAGTGGAAATCAAAGGGTTTAGGGTGAAAACCTAGGGTTGATGAACTTTAGGGAATTTCACCACTTTTCTACCATGAAATCATATAAAAACTATATATTAATGATACTTAGGCTATGGGCGAGTGTTTTCCTAGAAAATTTCCGGAATTCGAGCATGTGGGCCCGAGGGTGTATTTTGGGATTTCTTCAAGAATGATAAAACTGCTAAATTAATAAGAGAAATTCATACTTTTGAGTGTATATTAATGTGTTTAAATAACATTTGGCTAGTTTTGAGTCCTTGGGTGACGAATTTGGAGTTTCGGGCGCGTTCTTGACCCGGGAAGTAGGTTCTACGCGAGGTGAGTCTCTTTTCTAACCTTGTAAGAGGAAACTGTCCCCATAGGTAATTATAAATGATTGAATTGTCCTTATTTGCGGGGTTTACGCACGCACGAGGTGACCAGAGTCCGTGCGTAGCTACTACTATGTTATGCCGGTAGTCTTAGGACTCATAAGCATGCTTATATGCCTTACTTGTATCCCTACATGTATTCCTGGTCGATTATTATCCTTGAACTAGCATGAGAAAATGGAAGGTTACATCAAATCTTGCTGCTGCCCTGATTCTTGTTTTCCAAGTGTGAACTCTATATTTCTTGAATTTTCTGATAATTATGTGTATGTATACGAGCACCCGTGTCGCATGTATGATTCGTGATCGGGGTAGCCTTATATTATTTCAACCGCGTCGCATGATCAATTCGCGAGCGGGGTAATAGATGCATCTATGGTTCGTGTCGTTCGACCCTCGACAGTGCATATTTATTTTTACGTCGCTTCGGTCGTACGCCTCGGCATACCCTAGTGAGTACTACGTCTACCTCTCGTCACTACTTCTTCGAGTTTAGAAGGAATACTCACTGGGTTTATATTTGTTTATATGTACTCATGCTACGCTTCAGTACTTAATTGTACAGGTTCTGAGGCTGGTGCATCTGGTTATCATACCGGAGCGCGATCGTGAGAGTACTTTCTGGATTAGACTACATGGTGAGCTGCTCTCTCTGGCGTTCCTCAGCAGCATTGTGGAGTTTCTGCTATTTCTTTTTTTTAATATTTCTGTCTACCCCTTTGAGACGGTTGTATATTTATTTTGTCTACTTTGTATATTCCACTAGTCGCCTGTGGACTTGTGACACTAGGTCTTGGCACATGTAGTTGACGTACTAGCATTTCGCTACACTGAGTATGTTAGCAAATGATTGTGAGCTACTTTGAAATTTAATTGCCTCATTTAAACCGCTTTCATTAATAGATTTCTTAACTTAAAATTGGAAATTTTCTTGAAAATCCTAATAAGTAAAGTAACCTCGTTAGTAAACTAATGTTGACTTGCCTGACTCCGGTGTTGGGCGCCATCACGACCTGAGTAGAATTTGGGTCATGAAAATATGGTATCAGAGCTCTAGGTTCACGTAGGTCTCAGAAGTCACAGGCAAACCTAGTATAGCCTTGCGGATCGATACGGAGACGTCTGTATTTATATTCGGGAGGCTATAGGGTGTTAAGAAACCTCTCTTTATTCTTATTCTATCGTGCAGTCGATGGTCTTACTAAATATCATTCTTCTATTCTCTCACAGATTGTGAGGACTCGGGCAACTGATATTCCAAACTCGGGAGATGTGCTACCCCCATCGTCCGAGGCCGTGGCAGAGGCCGGGGGAGCGCACCAGCCCGGGGTAGGGGACGAGGGCATCCCAGGGTTGCTCCATTAGCACCCCAGAGGATCCTATCATCGAGGAGCAGGACGAGATGCCTCCAGCAGATCCTGCCCTAGCAGATTTCATGACTGCACCAGGCTTTCAAGAGATCATGGGCCGTATGATGCGATTCATGGACACTATGACCCAGACTGGTTTATTTCCAGTGGATCCTACCACTTCTCAGGCGGGAGGGGGAGTTCAGACCCCTACCGCAGGCCGCAGGTCATGCAGCGGTAGTATATCAGACTCCGGGTACTCAGCCCGTGGGTGGAGCACAGTCAGCAGCACCTGAGCTCAGACTAGCAGCGGACGGCGATCCGCAGAAGCTACTTGACAGATGGACTCGATTGCACCCTCCGACCTTCGGAGGTGAGAGGGGTGAGGATGCCTAGGACTTTATTGATAGGTGCAGGGACAAACTGCACAACATGATGATTTTGGAGTCCCATGGAGTCGACTTCGCTACTTTCCAACTAGAGGGAAGGGGCCGTAGATGGTGGCAGTCATACATACTTGGTAGGCCAGCAGGTTCCCCTCCTATCACGTGGGAACAATTCACTCAGATGTTCCTGGACAGGTATATCCCACCCTCTGAGAGGGAAGAGCTGCGGTATCAACTTGAGCAGCTAGAGTAGGGGCAGATGTCCGTGACAGATTACGAGGCCAGGTTTTCGGAGTTATCTCGCCATGCCCTTATGATTCTTTCTACAGATGCTGAGAGAGTGCGGGGGTTTGTAGCTGGATTGCACTCAGGTATTAGGGCTAACATGGCCCGAGAGGTGGAGATGGGTACTCCTTATCAACTTGTGGTCGAGATAGCTCGCCGGATTGATGGTTACCGATCGAGGAGCAGAGAGCAGGGTCAGCAGGACAAGAGAGCTAGATTTTCTGGAGATTTCAGAGGTGCCCCAGCCAGGGGTAGAGGTCAGTTCGGTAGAGGCCAGCCCAGCAGACCTCCATATTCATCCCCTCCACCACCTTCTCGTGGTGCTCCAGTGAGACCTTATTTCAGCGCCATGCCGGAGAGTTCTTACCGCCCACCAGATATTCAGAGTCCCTCCGGCGGGTATTCAGGTCATCAGGGGTCTCCTAGTCCTTACTTCAGTGCCATGCGAGAGAGTTCTCATCGCCCCCCAGCTATTCAGGGGTCTTCTTCAGGCCAGCAGGCCATGCCTCCAGCGAGGTGTTATGAGTGTGGGGATCCAGGCCATATGAGGAAACTTGTCCCAGGTTCTAGGGCAAGGCTATTCAGCAGAGTTATCAGCCCGCAATCTCAGTACCGGGTTCCCGTCCACCTAGAGGTGGAGGACAGGCTGGTAGAGGTCGTCTCAGAGGTGGAGGCCAGGAAGGGGGAGCTCAGGTAGCTCCTATTCAGTCCAGTGGAGGTCAGTCTTCAGGTACTCTAGCCAGATTCTACGCCATTCCGGCCCGAGCAGATGCAGTGGCCTTAGATGCTGTGATCAGATGTATTATTTCAGTATGTGGTAGAAAGGCATCAGCGCTATTTGACCCAGGATCTACTTATTCATATGTGTCAGCCTTGTTTGCTTGTTTTCTGGATGCTCCTCGTGAGTCCTTGGGTTCTCCTATATATGTATCCACTCTTGTTGGTGATTCTGTAGTGGTAGACCGGATTTATCGGTCTTGCGTGATCACATTCTGTGGGTTCGAAACTAGAGCGGACCTCCTATTGCTCAATATGATTGATTTTGAGATTTGGGCATGGATTGACTATCTCCTCATCATGCCATCTTGGATTTCCATGCCAAGACACTTACTATGGTTATGCCTGAGTTGCCTAGGCTGGAGTGGAGAGGTTCCTCGGTTAGTGCAGCCAGTAGAGTTATTTCCTTCCTGAAGGCTCGACATATGGTCGAGAAGGGTTGTTTGGCGTATCTTGCTTATGTGCGGGACACCGCTGCCGAGTCTCCGACGATTGATTCAGTGTCCGTTGTTCGAGAGTTTGCTGATGTATTCCCTTCAGGCCTTCCAGGCATGCCTCCGGATCGTGATATTGATTTCTGCATTGATTTACCTCCAGATACTCAGCCTATTTCCATTCCCCCGTACCATATGGCTCCTAAGGAGTTGAAGGAGTTGAAGGAGCAGCTAGAGGAGTTGTTGGCTAAGGGGTTTATCAGACCAAGTGTGTCACCGGGGTGCTCCAGTTCTATTTGTGAAGAAGAAGGATGGGTCCATGCGAATGTGTATTGATACCGCCAGTTGAACAAGGTCACCATCAAGAACAAGTATCCATTGCCGCGCATTGATAATTTGTTTGACCAGTTGCAGGGTGCCAGGGAGTTTTCTAAGATAGACTTGAGATCGGGATATCATCAGTTGAAGATTCGGGCCTCAGATGTTCCGAAGACTGCTTTTCGTCCGAGATATGGCCACTATGAGTTCCTGGTGATGTCCTTTGGCTTGACTAATGCTCCAGCAACATTTATGGATTTGATGAGTAGGGTGTTCAGGCCGTATATTGATTCTTTTGTCATCGTCTTCATTGATGACATCTTGATTTACTCACGTAGCCTGGGAGAGCACGAGCAGCATTTGAGAGTTGTGCTCCAGACTTTGCGAGAACAGAAACTATATGCTAGGTTCTCCAAGTGTGAGTTTTGGTTGGATTCCGTGGCATTCTTGGGACATGTAGTATCTGGAGAGGGTATCAAGGTTGATCCTAAGAATATTGAGGCAGTTCAGGGTTGGCCACGTCCTATTAAAGCTACAGAGATCAGGAGTTTCTTAGGTCTAGCAGGCTACTATCGGCGATTCGTGGAGGGATTTTCATCCATTGCAGCCCCATTGATCAGATTGACTCAGAAGAATGCTCCATTTTGGTGGTCCGATGAGTGTGAGGTGAGATTTCAGAAGCTCAAGACGACATTGACCTCAGCACCAGTTCTGGTATTGCCATCCGGTTCTAGGATGTATACAGTGTATTGCGATGCTTCACGTGTTTGCTTGGGGTGTGTGTTGATGCATGAAGGGAGAGTTATTGCGTATGCTTCGCGCCAGCTGAAGGTTCATGAGAAGAATTATCCGGTGCATGATTTGGAGTTGGCAGCGATTGTTCATGCTCTTAAGATTTGGAGGCATTACTTGTATGGGGTGTCTTGTGAGGTTTATATAGACCACCGCAGCTTGCAGCACTTGTTCAAGCAGAGGGATATTAATTTGAGGCAGCGCAGGTGGCTTGTGTTGCTAAAGGATTACGACATCACCATCCTTTATCATCCGGACAAGGCGAATGTAGTAGCAGGTACCTTGAGCAGGAAGGCGAAGAGTATGGGTAGTTTGGCTTACATTGCAGCGGAGGAGAGACATCTAGACTTGGACATTCAGTCCTTGGATAGTCGCTTGGTGAGATTAGATCTTTCAGATCCTGGTCGAGTTCTTGCACACGTAGTTTCTCAGTCTTCGTTATTAGGGGAGATTAAGGCTCGGCAGTATGATGATCCACGCTTGGCAGAGCTACGGGAGACAGTGGTTCAGGGTGGTGCCAAGGAGGTTACTATTGGCAAAGATGGTGTTCTGAGACTTCAGGGTCGTTTTGTGTGTTCCTAATGTTGATATTTCGAGGTAGAGGATTCTAGAGGAGGCACACAGTTCGCGGTATTCTGTTCATCCTGGTGCTACGAAGATGTATCGTGATCTGAAGCAACATTTCTGATGGAGGTGAATGAAGAAAGACATTGTGGAGTATGTGGCTAGGTGTCTTAACTACCAGCAGGTTAAGTATGAGCACCAGAGGCCAGGAGGCCTACTTCAGCAGATTCCCATTCCCGAGTGGAAGTGGGAGCGCATCACTATGGACTTCGTGGTTGGGTTGCCTCGGACCTTGCGGAAGGTTGACGCGGTTTGGGTCATTGTGGATAGATTGACCAAATCGGCGCATTTTATTCCTGTGGATACTACTTATACTTTTGAGAGGCTAGCCCAGATTTACATTCGAGAGATAGTCCGGTTGCATGGTGTGCCGGTATCCATTATATCAGATCGAGGTCCTCAATTCACCTCGCACTTCTGGAGAGCATTGCACAGAGGGATGGGTACTCAGATAGACCTCAACACAACATTTCATCCGCAGACTGATGGTCAGTCGGAGCGTATGGTTCAGATATTAGAGGACATGCTCAGAGCATGTGTGATTGATTTTGGGGGTCAATGGGACCAGTTCTTGACTTTGGCCGAGTTTGCTTACAATAATAGTTATCAGTCCAGCATTGAGATGGCTCCATTTGAGGCTTTATATGGTCGGCAATGTAGTTTTCCTATCGGGTGGTTTGAGCCTGGAGAGGCTAAGTTATATGGAACGGACCTGGTGAGAGATACCTTGGAGAAGGTGAAGTTGATTCAGGAGAGGCTCCGCACAGCACAGTCAAGACAGAAGAGTTACGCGGATCAGAGGGCACGTGATGTCTCATTTATGGAGGGAGATAAGGTTCTGCTGAAGGTTTCGCCGATGAAGGGCATTAGGAGATTCGGGAAGAAGGGCAAGCTGAGCCCGAGGTTTATAGGTCCTTTCGAGGTATTGAGGCGTGTTGGAGAGGTTGCCTATGAGCTTGCTCTACCTCGCCACTTATCGGGAGTCCATCCGGTCTTTCATGTATCCATGCTCCGGAGATATCACGCCGACTTCTCTCACTTGGTTGATTTCAGCACTATTTCAGTTGGATGAGAGGTTGGTCTACGAGGAGGAGCCAGTTGCCATTATTGACAGACAGGACCGCCAGTTGAGGTCCAAGAGAGTTTCTGCGGTGAAGGTCCAATGGAGAGGCCAACCAGTTGAGGAGGCGACTTGGGAGTCCGAGGAGGACATGCGGAGCAGATATCCACACTTATTCAGCACTTCAGGTATGATTCTAGACCCGTTCGAGGACGAACGTCTGTTTAAGAGGTGGACAATGTAATGACCCGACCAGTTATTTTGCGTATTCGGACCCCGTTCCCCTAAATAAGACGTCCCATAGCGGCTTTCAGTGATTCATGACTTGCGGGGACGGGTGGTTCGGGATTCGGAAGTGTATAGAGTAATATAGGAACACCTGGTTCCTTAAGATTGGCTTTTAAGGCCAAGTATGACTTCGGTCAACATTTAGAGTAAACGGCTTCAGAATCGAGTTTCGCCGATTCCAGTAGCTTCCTATGATGATTTCGGACTTGTGCGTATGTCCGGAATGGGTTTTGGATGACCTGGGAGCATTTCGACACCAAATAGCGAAAATAGAGTTTCCTTAAGTTCAGAATTTGGTTTGGAACGTGTTTTTGAGTTTATCGAGGTCTGAACGGAATTCCGAGACCGGGAATAGTTCCTTATGTCATTTATAACTTGCTTGCAAAATTTGATGTCATTCCGAGTAGTATAGGTCGGTTCGTCGCATTGAAACCGAATTCAAGAACTTGAAAATTCTTAAGTTTGATAGTAGGGGTTTTGAGGAGTGATTTCGACTTTTAGCATTGTTTTGGTTTTTCCGAAGGCTCGAGTAAGTCCGTAATATAATTTAGGACTTGTTGGTATAATTTCACGGGGATTCGGGTGGGCCCAGGTGCCTCCCAGATACCAAACGGGGCCAAAAACTAGCAGTTTCAGCTGCTGGTGCACCAGGCCTGGTGTGACCGCAGGTGGGGTTGCCCATATCGCAGGTGCGACTTCCAGGAGGAAATTCCTACCTTCGCAGGTGCGGACCCTTCTCCGCAGGAGCGGGTTCGCTGGTGCGGAATTCCTACCGCAGGTGCGATACCCAGGCTCCTTGTAAAAAATCTGCAGGTGCAACCAATGGCTCGCAGGTGCGGGACCGCAGGTGCGGGACCGCATGTGCGGTCCTCGAGCCGTAGGTGTGAGGTCACTGAAGGCAGTAAGCCCATTTAATTCGGGACTTAACCATTTTTCACCATTTTTCTTCTCCTCCATCGGCGATTTTGAGAGCTTTCAAGAGGGTATTCGGCCTAGCTACTAAAAGGTAAGTAATTTCCATTTAAATGTTAGATTATTATAATAAATCGTAGGTAGCTTAACATCTAATTAGTGGAAATCAAAGGGGTTAGGGTGAAAACCTAAGGTTGATGAACTTTAGGGAATTTCACCGCTTTTCTACCATGAAATCATATAAAAACTATATATTAATGACCCTTAGGCTATGAGTGAGTGTTTTCTTCGAAAATTTCCGGAATCCGAGCAGGTGGGCCCGGGGGTGTATTTTGGGATTTCTTCAAGAATGATAAAATAGCTAAATTAATAAGAGAAATTCATACTTTTGAGTGTATATTAATGTGTTTAAATAACATTTGGCTAGTTTCGAGTCCTTGGGTGACGAGTTTGGAGTTTTAGGCTCGTTCTTGACTCGGGAAGTAGGTTCTACGCGAGGTGAGTCTCTTTTCTAACCTTGTAAGAGGGAACTGTCCACATAGGTAATTATAAATTATTGAATTGTCCTTATTTGCGGGGGATACGCACGCACGAGGTGACGAGAGTCCGTGTGTAGCTACTACTATGTTATGCCGGGTAGTCTTTAGGACTCACAAGCATGATTATATGCCTTATTTGTATCCCTGCATGTATTCCTAGTCGATTATTATCCTTGAACTAGCATGAGAAAATGGAAGGTTACATCAAATCTTGTTGCTGCCCTGATTCTTGTTTTCCAAGTGTGAACTCTATATTTCCTGAATTTCCTGATAATTATGTGTATGTATACGAGCACCCGTGTCGCATGTATGATTCGTGAGCGGGGTAGACTTATATTATGTCAACCGCGTCGCATGATCGATTCACGAGCGGGTAATAGATGCATCTATGGTTCGTGCCGTTCGACCCTCGGCAATGCACATTTATTTTTGCGTCGCTTCGGCCGTACGCCTCGGCATACTATATGCTATGTGATAATTGAAAGTCTCTTTATTTTATCAATTAAATGATTCCATGTGGAGGAGAACTTGAGACTTCTATTGATATTATTATTTGACACTTGCGGGTAGCTTGTAGTTCATATACTTGATAATCCATGCCTACTTGATTCCATGATTGTTAATCCTGTCTAGATTTATTTAATCATATCATTGTTAATGACCCTAGTGAGTAATACGTCTACCTCTCGTCACTACTTCTTCGAGTTTAGACAGGATACTCACTGGGTACATATTTGTTTATATGTACTCATGCTATGCTTCTGTACTTAATTGTACAGGTTCTGAGACTGGTGCATCTGGTTATCATACCGGAGCGCGATCGTGAGAGTACTTTCTGGATTAGACTACACGGTGAGCTGCTCTCTCTGGCGTTCCTCAGCAGCACTGTGGAGTTTCTGCTATTTCTTTTTTTTTTTATATTTCTGTCTACCCCTTTCAGACGGTTGCATATTTATTTTGTCTACTTTGTATATTCCACTAGTCGCCTGTGGACTTGTGACACTAGGTCTTGGCACATGTAGTTGACGTACTAGCATTTCGCTACACTGAGTATGTTAGCAAACAATTGTGAGCTACTTTGAAATTTAATTGCCTCATTTAACCGCTTTCATTAATGGATTTCTTAACTTAAAATTAGAAATTTTCTTGAAAATCCTAATAAGTAAAGTAACCTCATTAGTAAACTAATTTTGGCTTTCCTGACTCCGATGTTGGGCGCCATCACAATTTGAGTAGAATTTGGGTCGTGACATAATTAATGAAAATCTGTACCGAAACAGTGCATTACGATGGCATACACTACTACTGCCAACCATACTATTACTATTCTTAATCATGTCAACCAATAAGTCATCATTATTTTATGTCCCATTATTACGTAGACTATTAGCTAATCATTATGTTCCATATACCAATATTAGCAACTTAACCTATAGTAGCTAGTTAGTCTTTCATATACCATATTACAGAACTTTCTCATTCTACCCACACTAATTAATAATCATGGCCAAAATCATTGCTTGTTATCCTAGCATAACTATTCATTATTATTCCATAATATCTTAACTACTGGATAACAAAAACATATCAATTGGAAGAGTTAAATATTACCTGAACATTTATTTATCTTTAAATTGGTCCGAACTCGCCGTCAATTTGCTCAACCGGCGTGCATGATTTTCTTTTTCTTCTTCCTCCGTTTATAGTAATTAGGACTTAAAGTTTCAGCTATATACCCTAGGCAATCTCACCAAACTAGTAAATGGTGGGCCTGCCACTTTAATATTTCTACAATAATTTATTAAACTCACTTATTTTTAACATATATATATATATAGCTTAATATTTGACCCAATAGCTATAAATAAAATTTATTTCTCTACTCTCACAATTTATAAGTATAAAAAAAATTTGGGTTTTTACATTCTCCCCCACTAAAAAGAACATTCGTCCTCGAATTTTAAGCAAGCTATACCATAGAAAATAGAGATATGAATACTTCGTCGTCATATTCACCTTATCTTTTCATATTTGTGCTATATATGCCTCTTGTAACTCATTTGGAAACTTATTAGCAACTACTACTATCCCAAGAGTTAGATTCTCTACTATAGTGCCGGAACTCTGAGTTAGATATGTTGGACACTTCCTATTCATCTCATGTAAACCTTCGTATAAGGTAATTCTTCGCCCATGGAATTCGTGAACACCTTTCCATGTCATTCTATGACCATAAGAAACAACCAATTAATATCATTTACCTGGCAATTGTGCATCACATAGCATGACACCACTCAGTCCATACACATAGTAATATTAAAGCCAGACATCGCCAACATTAGTAGAGTGACTACAGTGTCCCTTCCCTGAACAAAAATCACACCTTCTCTATATACTCTATCCATAAATATAGTCTCTCCACTAGGATCGTCACCTCGTATGGCACATTAAGAGACTCGATTCCCCATTTTAAATATAAAGCTAAAGATAAGGACACATACGAATACCATATGGACAGTAATAATACCTGTGACTATAACATTAGAAGCATCAACGTCCTCTCTGGTCATTGCAAAGAATCTCGGTGGTCCACCAGCTTCCTGGATACCTTGTGGACCTTGTCTATTATGTCCACGGGCACCTTGTAGAGCGACTCTAGCTGGTTGAGTCTAGGTCTGCTTAACTATAGCAGTTGTTGATACCCAATTTTTCCTAAAATAATTTCAAATTTCATATCATACATTAGTATCAATTGGTATTTTTCACAATTTTTCTACATTTTTATTAACTTGTCCAGTATTTTTTATTTCTAATAAATAATTACAAAATTGCATCACAAATGATTTCAAAATATTTCTTGATTTAATTTATTATTTATGGTCCTATTAAGTCTAAATTATTCCATAAATAGCCAAATTGGCACCTTTTGGCTATAATTGCAATAACTTTAAAATTATAGCACATGCATATAATTCTGTACTATTTTTACCAGAAATTAGTCTTTTGAAATACTAAATAGTCATTTTAAAAAAATATTTCTATACATGAAATTCATTTTTATAATTAGTAACTATTTTATAAATTATTTTAATTAATTTATCTTGGGTATTTAACAAATGACCCTATTCTATTTCAATTATAGCCTATATAACCAGCCCAAATGCCTAATTAAATTAGCCCAATACACCCAGTCCCAAATCCTACCCAAACCCGACCCAGTCTTGATGAATCTTGGCCGTTGAACATTTTTTATCAACGACCCGGATTAAGTCTTTCCTAATTTAATCTAAAAGACCCCCCAAACCCCTCACTCTCCTCTCACACTCCGCCGTCACCCTTCAATCTCCTCTCCAAATCCTCTCTGCCCTAACCCTAATTTCCCCTTGCTGTTGCTACAATCGACATTGGTGGATTACCACTATTCTCCAGCCTTAACGACTCTCCTACGCCGGGTTTTATGCTGTCTTTGAGGTCCTCAAGGGACCAGGGAACAGTCCACTCACACCTTGGCCTGTCCTCACTAGTCTCAGGCCACTATGACTCGATTTGAGTAAGATCGTCCTATTTTTGGCTAAAACCTATGGTTTCTAAGCCGATATTTTCATCTCTGGGTTATTTTCTCGAAACCCTAATCTCATCTCCTAAACCTTTTAGATTTGTAACAGATCTGAGAAGGTTCGAACTATTTTTACTTGTTTTTATGAGAAACCTTCCATTTTTCAAAGTGTCGCTTCATTTTTTCCTAACTAGGGTTTCTGAAAACCTTTTCTTCAAAACAATTTATGATATTTTAAGTGTTTATTCTCTGATTCTTGTGTGTTTGATCGATTTTGTTAAGTTTCTCCTTAACCCTATCCAGTTATGTTGGAACCCCTAATTTTTAGCACTATGTTTGGATTCTGAGTTCGTCCTTGCTGTTTGTTCATTCGATTTTGTTATGTGTTTGATTCTCATGAATAATGCTTTGTTTAATTAGAGTATTTTGTGATTTTTACCCTAGTATGTCCTATTAGGGTTTCAGATCTGATTCCTTCTGTTTGTACTTGGTTTACTTGCTTATTCATGGAAAATCTATATTATTTCCCTTAAAATCAATATTATTTTGATTCTTTGAATCCCTGATTCACTGTGATGTTACTCATATGCTAATTTCCGGTTATTTTCCCTATTTTCACAACCTTTAAATTATTTCTTGCCTTATTTATGATCAACTATTTTATTTACTGATTCTTACTACCTATGTCCTTAATTGAACGTTTGTGTATCTACCCCTAATTACCTACTCTGTACCTAGAATATTTGATTTCTTTCCTTAATTGTTACCGGCTCTTTACCGTAGGTATTACTCCCTTAATTAAGGGAAGACCTTACTGATTATGTGCTTGATTGATTTTGTGATTCTCCCCAATTACTGAACAATTGATTCTTACCTTATTTGCCTCTCTCTCAACTGTTATATATACTTCCTTCTATTCTCACTACAAAAAAGAACACTAGTTCATAAACTCCTTCTCTTACACTTAAAAGCTTTCTGCTCTTTCTTTTTACTTGCTACTCTTACTGAACTAGCCAACTGTAAGCCAAGGCTAGTTATTGCAATACACTTGCTCTATATTCATGTATGCTCTCCTTAACTGGCATGTTCTGATTCAATTTCAAGTTCTAAAACTCTATGTGTTTTGTTACTGCTTTAGTTCACTGATTTCCAGTCCTGTTAATTATTAGGCTGTTCAATATGTAACTAGCATGCCTAAATCACTGTTTCACTTAGCACATATGCATTTTGTCCTGTCCAAATTGATTAACATGTTTAAGGACTTGCCTATTGCTTTCTCTAGCCAACTTCAATTTGACTTTGCTCATGTATGTCAACATGTTTGATTGTTTGCCAATCTGCTTATTTAGATTCTAGCGTTAACCTGCTTGCTAAGTAATCTAATGCCTCTAAGTAGTTCTGGTTCTATACTTATTGTCCAGAATACTATATTCCCCACCTGTCTGTTCTGTGATCTATGCCCTATGTATGTATCATTGGTTATATGACTAACACCTTAATCCCATAAACTCTTAAAAAGCTTCTGTGCTTCTGATGTTATGTGTTTCACTATGTGTGTCCCCAATTCCCAATATCCTTGTATGAATTCTGTTGTTAAGTGATGTTGAACCTGTTTGCTCTATAGTAGATCTATTGCTTGTTGATTTTTCCAAAGATTACACTATTTTTTGTTCAAACTATTTTTTATCACTAATCAGTTCCTTTTCAAAAACTCCTTCATTTCTTGAATCAATTCAATACTGTTTTCATATCAAAACCTTTTCAAAACTATGTCAAGTACTCTCACTCTACGCTTAAGTCCCTAGGTTCTGCCCCTCCAATGTGTGACTGCCTTGGGATCCTTTTGAGATCCCTCTGAACTCTAGCACACTGGGTTTGGCCTTTCCACATTGCACTTACTCAGTTCTTGTTATGAAAGTTTGGGTGTGAGCACTGCCCGGGATCCTTGAGGTCCTTAGGGAAATCTGACGCACCCAGACATGAAAATAGCTATGAAACTTTTGGCATTTGAGGTTATGGAAGGCTTGGTATTCTCAGGATACATTTGGGCCTACTTCAGGCTCCCTATAGTTTAACTTCTTCTCTTTTTATTTATGTAATTCATTCAGCTATTGGTCTGTAATAATTATTTGTAAATAGATATTGGGGATGGCTAGTGAAAATGAGGAGGGTAGCTGTATAATCCTGTTGATTTTATTGGGTAGAAAACATTCTTTACGCTTTACATTCTGTGTATTTGCATTAGACTCCATGTCCTATGACCAATGTGTTCATCCAAATCATGTTAAACATTGCATTAGATATCCTATTCCTAAGACTGCACATTTACTGCTTCAGCATATCACATGTCATTAATCCATGTGTTTTAACGCTGTATTAGTTCATCACTTAGAGATCCTGCTCCTAGGTCAATGAATAACTTCAGCATAAAACTATCACTCATGTGTGCATTTAGAAATCATGTTCTAGGAATTCTGTTTGCATTCGCTTCATTACGCCTAGTTTTTAACTAAGATAAGCAATTGACCATGAAAAGGTATAAAAATTGTCTCTCATATAGATGTTATACTTCTGAATAAAACTGGTACAAATATCCTTTTTTAAGTCTTCGTCACCTAGAGCAGCATGTTGTAGGTTAAAACAACTTCTAAACTGTTAAACATCTCTTGTAATTGTGATCACATACAGTCCCACTCCTAGGCAAGCCTTAGGTAATTAATTGCTACAAAATTGGAAACTGCTTTGATTGTGTTTACAGCTTAAAGGCCCACAAGTTTAAAATCAGTAGATATACTGATTATGACCCTGTCGTTAAAGTTTGTATGAAACAGTGTTTCATATTCATGTGCATTGATGTCACTTAGATATCCTGTCTTAGGATCCTTTTTCTAATAAAATTGCCTTTGTCTGTGTTTGAGATTTATTTGCATTATGTGTGGAGGTGAATCAGAGATTTTTAACTGCTTCTGTCACTTATCTGCTAGTCCTACTTGTTCTATGTCGCCTAGAATTTTCCCTTTTAGCACCTTAGGGGGTTGTCTAGAACTACCCAGACTTAGAGGTCCTAAACTCCTCCAGGACTACAAGGAAGGTATGGGTAACAACATGCTTAGAGATCGTTAAACAAAACTCGCTTAATAAACCGCTAAGGGGGATAATGGGTAGAAAAAGTATATGATGACCTGTGCGCTAATGCAACATGTATTCCCTCATTGAGGAGTGATTACTGGGCATTGCACATATATGATCCTATAGGATAAACAACTTAGGACCTCCCTTATCCTTTACATATGTGTGTTTGGACTGCTAATCTGTTAAGACCTTTATTTGTTTACATATGTGTGCTTAGACTATCTACTTGCTACTTGAATAATTCACAAAATAGGTTTGGTCGGGACCCACAGTTGTGGACTTTGAGGGATGCCTAACACCTCCCCCTTGAAGTAACTTCAAGCCCTTACCCAATCTCTGGTTATACAATTAGTGTTATAAATGACCCGTAATAGGTTCCCTAACGCACCTTAATTCGCTAGGTGGCGACTCTTCGAACTCCTTATATCCCTTTTCCCAAAAGAAAACGAGTTGTCCCAATAATTTCAGAAACCCCGACCAATCCAAAAATAGAGAAAAGAGGGGCGCGACAGCATGGCGACTCTGCTGGGGACATTAGGCTTTTACCATTACAAACCGTCTTGTGAATTCGTCTAAGTATGGCTTGTTTTGTTAAATACCTGCACCCTTTCCCTTTCCCCTTTATGTGAAATTAATTGTTCACTCTCCCAAGTATTTATCTTTCCAAAATTGAAACTGACATGTTTCTTTTTGTTTTCCTTTGTAACTGCTTTTCAATTATAACTGTTGTATTTATCGCTTTCATAATGTGCAAATGCGTGACAACATGTTTATTGCTTATTGCTGCATAATCATGCTCAACATCATATTCCACTCATGCCTATAGAAATCTTATAGATACCTTACTCTTGTTATATTGTGCATGCATCATGGTCAAACCTAGCTGGGTTAATGTGTCGTCCACACAAAAACCCTTTAAGACAGCCTTATCCAAAAGTCCACCGGGGTTTTTATAATCCCAACGGGCACGATCACGTTCTATGCATTAATTTGGAGAACTAAATGCCTGTATGCTAATCATAAGTGTATAAATAGTCGAGTCTGGTGGGGGAAAGAGCCTAACCATTTTTGTCTTGCAGAAAATGAGGCACGAGGTCCCTAGATTCGGTATGGTTAGAAACATCCCACCAATGCTCCTAGACTGGTAGGGAGACCTTCCTTCAAGTGATAAGAAACACGTGAGGAAGCATCTGGGCAATTTACCTTCTCTTCTGGATATCCAACCGAACAACATGCTGATTGAGGCTGCCACTTTATTTTGGGATAGTGAAAGAGCTGTATTCTGCTTTGGGAATATTGAAATGACCCCGCTCTTAGAAGAAATAAGAGTACTTGCTGGGATAGCTTGGGAAAGCCCTGGGTTGCTGGTACCTGAGAGTCGCACGAGCAAAGGTTTTCTAAAAATGATGGAGTTGAAGAAGAATGCTGACTTGGAGTGTTTGAAACAATCTTACATACCTTTCGAGTACTTGTATGAAAGATACGGCCACATCAAATCATATCGTCTCTATCATGATGAGTTTGCCATCACATCTCTGGGTCACATCCACCGCGGGGTATTCGTGTTTATCGTGTGCTTTTTGGGATTGATAGTGTTCCTGACAAAGAAGGACAGGATTCATACTAGGCTAGCCATGGTAACCAGGGCCTTGATGGAAGGGATCAATGGGAAAAACTTGAACATTGTCCCTATGATCTTAGCTGATATCTGCCGAGCCTTGGAGCATTGTCAAAGAGGAGTTAAACATTTTGAGGGTTGAAACCTGTTGCTGCAGTTATGGCTCCTAGAACACCTTCAAAAGGGCCAATATCGCCAAGAACTTACGCGAAGGGCTTGGAATGATCACATTTCTTTCCATCAACCCAAGCGGATGACTTACATTCCGGACAGATTTGCTTAGCCGGAAACCGCCAAGGAGTGGGTGGAATTCTTTGATAATCTAACTGATGAACAGGTGCAACGGATGTTCGAGTGGTTCCCCACGGACGAATTTATCATCAGATCCAGGGATGCACCATACTTAGTGCTGATCGGGTTGAGAGGTATATGTCCCTATGTTCCTCTCCGAGTCATGAGGCAGGCAGGCAGAAAATAAGTTGTACCAAGGGTTGCCAAGATGGGTCACTTCAGAGCGGATTTCCAGGACGACGACGTCCCCTACAAGTGCCAAGCTCAACACATGTGGCACTGCAAAATCATCATGGAGAAGAATACTATTGAACCAGACATGTACCATGTAGGATGTGCACCGTTTTACCAGGCATGGCTAGAAGACGACTTGGACTGGATAGTGAGGCCGGGAATCAGCCGAGGCAATAGAATAATAGACGAGGATGCCAGGGCTCACGTCAAGTACAACCGGCTGCGCAAAAGGATCCGCAATTCCTAGAACGAGCACCGAGAAATACATGAGACCAACAAGAGGCTGATCGAGGAATGGAAAGAGATGGCTGTCCTCTCCAATAGGAAGCTGGAATATCTGCAGCGAGGTACAGTGGGGTTATAAGGCAAAGTCATCAAAAGGATCAAGGATTGCCAGAATGCTAAGGGGAATGAAGGAGGACACTTGGCTATAGCATACCTGCTGCTGGGACTGCGCGAGTTGGGGAACTTGTTCGATGGAATCAAGAATATCGAATCTGGGGAAGGTCCTTCTAGGACCAAATAGGCTAGATTAACCTTTTTGCTTTCATAAATTTAATAAGGTCGAGTTCCATTAGTGACTTATTTCCTATTTGCTATTTTAGTATCGTTTTAGGATTCACCTATTTACATTAATGAAATGAGTCATTTTGGCATCTAAGTTCTCCAAACCAACGTGTCGCTAGGCCTACCTCGGGCACAACGAGGCTCCCAAATTAAGACACGCGTTTACAATTCTGCAATATGTGTTTAAATACTGCAAATATATTTCTCATGATCCTCACTGACTTGTTACCTTTTATTTTTATTTTATTTCTTTGATTATTCCCCTTCCCCAAAGGTTGTTTCGTGCATTCTTGAATCATCAACATATCATACAAGATATAGGGGCCCTCCACCTTCTCTTCCTCCTAGTCCACCTAAAGGCAAAGGCAAAGGTAAAGGCAAAGGCAAGATGGAATACTTGAGTAACATCAGAAAGGAAAACACAACACTAGTTGAACACCCAGAGGCTTCGGACAGTCGGGGTACTCAGGTCCAAAATGATGCTGTGTCGCAACTTGAACAAAGGCTACAGAAACTTCAAGGAGAAATTGAGCATGTTCGGAACCTAGCAAACTTGTCCTTCTCACTTAGTGTTCCGGATCTCAGCCATCCGAACACTCAAAACCCCGCACCACCTCAGAATACACCCAATAAATAGAATCCTCCTGCAACTCACCACTATATAAATCCACCGCAAAATCAAACCATCCCGCCACAATACCAACAAAACGCTTGTCACACTCCTCGAAACACCCCACCCATCATTCCTGAACCACAAAACTCCACCAACAATCACCTTTATGCTCAGGCACCAGACCATCAGAATAACCCCATATACATGGAGACTCTACCTCACTCCACTCAACCCATCTCTTACACACCGGAATCCAGTGAGAAGAATATGCTTATCATGAACTTGGCCGAAGAACTTAACAAATTGACTAGCCGAGTTCAAGGCATGGAAGGAGGTAAGGGGATAGAAGGATTGAATTATGAAGATCTCTGTATACAACATGATGTTGAACTAACGGAGGGTTACAAACCTCCCAAGTTCGAGATGTTCGACGGTACTGGTGCTCCCAGGGTCCAAACTGGTCGGAGTTGGAAGAGACGAAAAGATTTGGATGAAATTGTTCATGAGGAGCCTCACAGGGGATGTCTTGTCTTGGTACATCAGCCAGGACCCCAAGAAGTGGCCTAATTGGGTGAGTATGACCTCGGATATCATGGACGATTCAGGTTCAACACGGAAAATGCGCCGTACATATTTTACATCCAGAATCTCAAGAATAAACCCACTGAAACCTTTTGCGAGTATGACACTCGTTGGTGGTCAGAAGAGGCCAAGGTTAGGCCGGAATTAGATGAAGAACATATGAAAAATTCTTCGTCAAGGCACAAGACCCGCAATATTATGAAAGATAGATGGTAATTGAAAATCACAAGTTCTCTGACATTATCAAGCCAGGTGAAAGGATTGAAGAGGGTATCAAGAGTGGGATGGTCACAAATTTTGAGGCACTACAAGCTACCAACAAAGCACTACAGTCAGGTGGTATCACCCTTGAGCATGTAATTTTTAACCTACTATATATCCCTACAAAATTTAATAAATTAATTAGTGTTATAAACCTTTGTTGAATTTCAATGTCTATGTGCAAATTATTTGCATTACATAAATCATAATTTGTCTTTTTAAAATCATAAATGATTTAAAGTTGCATGATTCGGTGCATAACTTCAATCATTTTTATTGGAAAATTACGGAATATTATTCTTCAAATAATTACATTTGCTAACTAGAAATTTCAACTTTTAATTTACTCATTAATTAAAACTTAAACTAGAGTTAGAGCTAATTAATATATTACTTGTAATTGATTGAAATAAATAACAACAAAAATGTTGATTATTTGACACAATGTAGATTTAATGATTAATTTATTCATTTTTTCTAAAAAAATTATGAAATTTATTCCTTAAATGATATGAGTATTAAATTAAATGTTATTACTCTTAATTAATTTATAATTATACAAAGACTAAGTTAGGATTAATTACCACATTTTTGTTGAGTTTTGATTTAATCCAAATTAATTAGTTTAGATTAGCTAACAAGGGAGTAAAATCGGACCTGGGCCAAAATTACCCAGGCCCAAACCCTTTCTCTATACACAAACACAACCAGCCCAAGACCTTACCCGGCCTGCCTAGCCCCAGCACCCAAAACGACCCCGTTTTGTACCCTCCAATCCTAGCCATTGGATTGATTTGATCCAACGGCTCCCAAACCCCCCAATCCCTAACTATATATATGTCCAAACCACACCACCTACCCTCATTTCATCCAAAGTACAACCCCCATCAAAACTCTAGCCACCCCCCTCCCTCCATCTCTCTCTCTCTCTCTTCTGTCTCGAGAAACCCTAGCCTCCCTAGGTTTCTGCCGCCCGGAAATAGCTTACCAGTGGCGGACCACCACCAAATGACCTCAAATATTCACCAAATAATCTCCTTGCCATCCTCAACCACTTCCCATCATTTGTTTCTTCAAAAAATCATCCGAAAATCCCCAATTTCAGATCTAAGAATCTGAAACCCTTGTTCCCTATTACAAGACGACTCAAGAACATTTTTTGACTTATACCTACATGAGTCAATAGATCTTAATGAGAGCTGTTGATTCATGTGAGTTTGAGCCATTTTCAAACCCCGCCGGAATCCGTCAACACCCTAGGGGTATCCCTCCTCCCTTTTTTATTCTCTGACATTTCTTCGTTTTAAGAAAAATGAAATCGTATGCATCACTGTTTTGATACATGTGTTTATGTTGTACTGTTCTCATCTAGTATTTGTTTGTTCTTGATTTAGTTTAGATCTTTAAATGCATGATTTGATTATATAATAAACATTATAGATTTATGTTATCTTAGCCGATTATTTGAAGTCGTTGGTTTGAGATTGATTTTGTTGAATATCTTCTTTTCTTGGCCTGTTTAGTTCTAAATATGCATGCGTACCTAATCTGTGCCTTATTGTCTAAGTTGTTCACTGGTTGGATATTCTTATGTTTTCCCGGACTGTTTTCCCCCTCTTTCCCCATTTTTTCCTCAACTATTAAGTCTCCTGTTTTAAGGATTGATTACCGATTTGGTTTAGGAGTTCATGAACTTCTTTGTGTAAATAACATGTTGTTTGTTTAATTGAATTGTTAGCCTTGCTTGTTGAATAGGCGTGCCTATACTAATTATACTTTCTGTCTTTTTTGTTTTCTTTTTGTTTCAAATTTAGTTTTAATCGATAATTAATCGATCAAGTAATAGTTTAATTAGGTAATGAAGAGACAATTATACGCGACTAATTAAGTGTACATTTGAACTAAGTAATAATACAATTGACCTAAGTCTAAGAAGTTCAACCTAATTAATCTAAAGTAATTAATTAACCTGAAACTAATCAACCAATTAGGCTAAAACTCAGTTCTAAAACAATGTTTGGTCAGGGTTTAACCTAGACTTATCAAGACTAATTTAGTTAGCAATAATTTCCTATAATCACTTGTTTAATAGTTTTAACCTAGCCTAATAGTCTCTTAAGTAGTTAACTAAATCCTAAAAGCTGTCTAAGATAGTTAGTTCAGGATTAATTAACTAAAACAAATTAGTTAACCTAGGCTTAATAGTTAGTCAAGTTTCTGATTTTAGTTAATCGAGTTGAATTAACCAAATTGAATAAGTTAACTTAGGTTAAGGAGTTAAGCTGATTGACTTGCATTAATTAACAAGCTAAACCTAGTTGATTAATAGGAACTTAATCAATTAACCTTTAACTAGTTTGACTCAACCATAATTAAGAACAACTAATAGTTGACTAAAGAACATAACTAGGGTTAGGTAACTAGAGTTAAATAATAACCCAAGTGAGTTTAACCTTGATTACCCAATGGTAAATTCAGGGACTCCAAGGGGTACATTAGGTAACTCAGTTTAGGAAATCAGATTTTTAAGGTTAAAAGGGTCTTTTAATAGATAGGAAAGTTCTAGAATAGGGGGAAGCTGTCCCAAAGATAAGGTTGACAGCTGGCCTATGTACTATTTAGTACTATTTTTCAGCTTTTGGATAGGGAATATTCCAAGGAATATCCCATTCCCAAATATCCTATAAATAGACTTTTTTTTACATATTCTGGACACTTTTTTGAACCATGGGCCCTGCTGAAAATATGGATACAGAAATTTCATATACACACACACACAGTAGAAATCCTATACTGAAAGAATACTCGATTAGGTATAGAAATATCTGAAAAAAAACAATCTGGTCTTCCTTAGTCTGGGTATTCTTGAACTTGGGTGTTAGCTGACTGGTTTTTCTTGGTTTTAAAAGTTTAACCGTTTGAAATCTGATTTCTGGCTGGTCTTGCTTCAATTTTTGGTTTTTCAATCTTTCCCTTTCTGGTTTCTCTACTGCTGGTCTTGTTGCATGTCGGTTGCTGTGTTGATCTCTAGTTTTCAGCATCTGACCTTTATTTGGTCAAGTCCATTTTGCTATTTTACTCTTAAAAGGCATGTATTAACTCATCTGCTTTTAATGAAATGTTGAACTGGAATCTTCTTCTTCTTCTTCTTCTCCTCCCTGCTTAAACTAGATGTTCTTGATGAATGAGGTTATTTCTTCTGCTTTATGTAAATGTGACTGTATAGATGTTTATTAGCATGTTAATGAACCTGTGAGTGTGATGAATACTGTTTTTTGCTGTTGGTATTTATTTGCTGGAATATTCTGTATATTTCAGGCTAAAGGTATATAAATGTAGTTGATAATCGTAGTTCTACCTCCCTAAAAAGCTGCACTATGGTGTAGAACCTGCCTTTCTCTATGGTCAGGTTCTCTCTATTAAAATGTGCAGAAAATATGCTTCCAATTGAGGCTCTTTGGTCAATAAAGAGATTCAACAAGCAAATCTCCAGGTAGCTTAGTATTAGCACTAGGGTAGATGAGTTTGACCTTCCAATGGTCAAATTCACTCCACAATAGTTCATAAACAATTAGCATGTCCCTGAAGTTACCTCTGCTAGGGCATAAAATAAGTAGTCGAAAGGCCTCCTAGAGTAAGGAATCTGAATCTCTTAAAATGATCAGATTCTGTCTCTACAAAAGCCTAAAAAGTCAAAATTATAGTATAATTGTTAAGAGGAACAAATATGAGATCTATGGAGCTGAATCTGACACTTTCTATGGCCAGATTCAGTCCAGAAAAGGTTTGAATATGCTTTGTTCTTCTAAGAGCGTCATTAAGGTTTGAATCTAACCTTCTTCATGATTGGATTCACCTTTTGACAATACTCAAAGGCATATCCTCAACACTGTCCAAATAGTAAAGTGTTGGACTTATAATCTCAGATTAATAATAAAAAATTGGTGCTCTTATTTGTTGTTCTTTGTCCATTAAAGACACTTAGTAAGCAGGTCTCCATATGGTTTTAGATTCAGGTTAATGTTGGCATTATGGGATTAAAATCTGACACATTCATGGTCAGGTTTAGACCAAGAGAATGCGTAAATAATTCTGTTTTGTTAGTGTAGCTTAGCATAGCATTATCAGGGTTAACTTGACCTCCTTTCATGGTCATGTTTGGTCTGGTGGGTGCTCCACACTTAATTAGTTTGTGTGTTCTATAAATTACAAGAAGAGGGATGCAAATGTACAGTACAAAGAATCAAGATGTGGAGTGGCTATTTAGGATTTCCATTTTTTGTTTTCTTTGGATATTCATAAAATATGTATTTATATCGAAGCTGTATTTTCGCTTCAGAAAAAACTGTAATTCGTTCATTTATGCACTTTGGAATCTTGTAATTTAAGGGACTGGACTGTATATTCATTCTTAGCCTTTCAACTGATAGTGTTCAAACTAAATTTTAAGGTGATTTTCTGGAACTTTGAATCTGTGTTGCTCTAAAAAGTAGTTCAGGGATAAAAATAGGTGTTTAATCGAAAAAAAAGAGTTGGTATTCAAATCAGTCTACATGAAGCCTTTCGTAAACATTTATTGATTTTCAGAAGTGGTTATTTCAAAATTCAGTTATTAGGCTCTCTAAAAGTAGACAAGAACTGTTAATTTAGAATTGGTAAAACTGCCTGTGTTGTGTATCCTCACTAGAAATTACAAAGTTCCAGAAAAAATAAAGTAATTTTAGCTTACCAATTTGAAGCGAGACCGGTAGATAATGTACTTATGTGTCCATAATTATTATAGGTGTATATATATCTACGCGAATGAGGTGCATCTTGATTAACACATTTTCTATCATTTACCAAACTAGGAAGAGAAGATCTTTAAGGTTTGTTTAGGAATTGAATTTCCTAATTGGTAGTCTTCTTACAGAAATAGCCAAGCTAGGATGGCCTAAAGTGATTAATTGGGGCTAAAATATGGCCATAGCCCGAAATATGTCGCCTTTTAGGCTAATGAATTTCTCTCTTTCTTCAGGCAATCCCCCAGGTAGAAAGATACCTTTAGTCTGAAATCTGGTAAAGAAACAAGTATTACCTCAAATTACCTTAACCTACACTCGGGAGTGGCAACTCATGCCCCCGACCCTTAACTCTAAACAACTAATAAAATGCACATAGCAATCACAGGTGTATTCCATGTGACGTTTTTGCCATGTGCTAAAAATCAACAAGTGTACGCCATCGTAACTTGTCCAAGATAAATCCATAAACGTCCTAATTGATTTTAAAACTAAAAATGCTCGCTCAAGNCGTAATCTACATTCGGGTGCGACAACTCATGTCCCCGTCTTCAACTTCAAACTATAATAAAAATCACACTTTGTAATTGCGGGTGCATTTCATGTGGCGTAGTTATAATGTGTCCAAAAACAAATAAGTGCACGCCATCGTGACTTATTTCAAGATAAATCCATAAATATTAAAAGTGGCTAAAAAGTGAAAAAGGCTAAAAGCACAATAGGTTTAAAATACGTAAATAATCAGATAATTAGGCCAAATATTAATAGTTAAGCGACCGTGCTAGAACTATGAAACTCAAAAACTCCTAACACCTTCTCCCGGGTTAACATAATTCCTTACTTGGATTTCTAGTCGCAGACAAAAATTAAAACAGAGTCAAATTTTCCTCGGTTTGGGATCTTCAAAACAAAATGGTGTCCCGGAACATCGTCAAAAATCCGGGTGGCGACTCTGAAATAATAAATAAATCCCAAAATCGAATAGTATGACTTTAATTGGAAAAACTCCCTTATTACCCCTTCATTAATTCGGGGGTAGTGGAAAAAGGAGGTGTGACAACTCTGGCGACTCTGCTGGGTATATCGAACCCAGAATCTCTGGTTCAGGGTTCAAGAATTCGAGCTTAGAATAACTGTTGTATTTGGCTTTATTATCTGATTTTACATATTTGAACCTAATGTGCTAAATGCTGCTTTTACCGCTTTGATATTATCTGAACTGTATTAAAATTGTGCCGAAACCCTCTTCTCTCTGAGTCTTCTAAATCATCTGGGAAGTGTGCACTTCGTGTGACTTCTTTTCTGTTAGAGTCATATCCTAATTTTAGAACAAGGTACGGACAAGTTGCAAAGCCGGTGAAGCTTTGTATTCCCGGTACGCTGCCCCGACCTCGGCTCGAGCTGTCCGCTCGGGTAAGCCTGGTCTAGAACAAAACCCCAAGTTTAAACATAGAATAACAAAACCTCATGCCGGATCCCTAGCAGGAACGCTTATCTACATCATGTGCATTTGACTTAGGGGACTCAACACAGGGGTTGAGTCTGTCTAGGACAGGTGTGCCCGAAATGAAAGACTACCCTGATGCATCTTACTTGTTACGTATGCATTTATTTGTTTCAGCTTGTGTATTGACCGGCTAAACCAAGAAAAAATGATGAACAGAAAAACCAAGAGTGAGGTAGAATAGAGAATTCACCCTGTTTTGAAAATCCTCGTATTTATCCCGAAACTCTGCCAAAATTTCTGAAAAAATAAAACAAAATGAGCAGGTGTATATTTTTAATCAGTAAGGATTTTTCCGAACTACGCATTGTTTGATTCTCGCGGGTGTGGGATACGTAGGCAACCCTCATTGGGCCCAACTCCATTTTTCAAAATCAAAAGGATATAGCCCTAAATAAAATTAGGTGACACCATTATAGCCTGATCGCCCAAGTGGGGCGCCGAAAGGCCGTTTTTGCAAAAGTGGCCGCTTGTGTTTTGTCTTTAAATTTCGACCCAATTCGCGAACACAGCCTTAAAAAACTTCCTACCCGAAGTACTAAAGGGCCATATTTGCAAAGGTGGTCCATTTTTCTTTATTACAAAACCCTTTGCCAAAATGACACTTTTCAAAATCTTTTCTGTGGTTTTAATCAAAAACGAATGTGCAGGATGAATACAGTTGAAAACATCCCCTTCAGGGCAGTCGAGGAAATCCCTCTAGGACTCCATATGTGGTGGAGCGACCTGGGGGAAGCCAGTAGGAAATCTGTTATGAAAGCTTTAGGGGGACTTACTGGTCTTTTAAAGATCAAGCCGATCGTCGAGGCTCTAGTAACGCTTTGGGATCCCGCCCACAACGTGTTCCACTTTTCAGACTTTGAATTGACGCCCACGCTAGAGGAAATAGTAGGGTATGCTGGTCTCAATGACAATCTTAGAAGTCGGTACCCAGTGGCACCCAGGGCGGTGACTCCACATAAGTTTTTGGATCTGTTGAACATTAGTTGGGACGTCCAAGACCCACACCTATCCGAAGGTTTCTGCACTTTCTATTTTCTTTACAGACGTTATGGAGATCCCAGGGCTATGAGGCTAACAACACTGGTCTAACTCACAATGATCAGGCTAAATGGGAAGCCCGCCGGGGGCTAGCTTTTGTGATAGCATTCTTGGGCATCGTGATTTGCCCAAGAAGTGACGGATGCATAGACATCGAGCTTGTGGGAATAGCAGATTTCATGATGAAAAAGTCCAATGGCACCCTTATACCGATGGTCTTAGCCGAGATTTACCGTGCTCTGACAATTTGCCAATCTGGGGAAAGTTCTTTGAGGGGTGCAACCTGCTCCTACAAATTTGGCTAATCGAGTACCTCTGTCACCGCCCAGGATACATGAACTACGGCTTAATCGGTTTGAATTGCATCGAGGAACATGGTACTCGAGCAAAAGGCCACAAATTTCCTGAGGGCACGGAAGCCTGGCACTCATACTTGAGTTCACTGACTGCCGACTAAATCGAGTGGACATTCGGGTGGCTCCCTGTCAGCGAGGTTATCAGTATGTCTGCTAAAGTTTGCTCTCTCCTGTTAATGGGCCTGCGAAGCGTTCAACCATTTGCCCCACACCGGGTCTTACACCAGCTGGGGAGACAACAGGGTGTTCCCATGACGAGGATTTAAGCCAACAAGCCATTGAGTTATGCCCAAGAGCTGCATTTCCTGAAGGCAGGGTCCATCAAATCTGGAACGAGTGCAGGTTTTTAGAACCTCAAATTCGGGTGAGAGACTTATCCAAAGGGGAAGTGGAGCCCGCCTACACTTCTTGGTATGGCGTAAGAGGCAGGGAGCATCAAGAGCAAGAACGACCCATAAAGAGACCCCACGTACAACAATTCACCGAGCAAACTCAAGAGCATTGGGCTTGGTTAGAAAAAGAGAACATCTACTGAGCCACCATAAGCAAGTTGGATGCCCAGGTCAGGGAAATCAAGTTCGAAAACATTCTACATACTGCCACAATTGAAGGGGAGAAAAATATATTAGCCCAAGAAAATAAAGTTCTCCGGGCCCAGATACAGGAATTGAAAATAGCTGCTGAGAACCCAGAGAGAAGCAGAACTGATGAAAGGCTTATCAACAGCCTGAGGCATAAAGTATGCAGCTATGGGAATGATTTAGACAAAGCTGAAGAAGAACTGGCCGAAGTTCGGGCAAGATTAACAAGAAGTGCAGAAGAAAGAACAGAGTTTGTCCAGAGACTAAAAAGGAAATATGACAAGGAAGTCATAGGCTTTAAGGAAACATTGGCCGCCCTCGAGAACGAAATGGCCAAACGGGCAAAATNTGCTGAGAACCCAGAGAGAAGTAGAACTGATGAAAGGCTTACCAACAGTCTGAGGCATAAAGTGTGCAGCTATGGGAATGATCTAGACAAAGCTGAAGAAGAACTGGCCGGAATTCGGGCAAGATTAACAAGAAGTGCAGAGGAAAGAACAGAGTTTGTCCAGATACTAAAAAGGAAATATGACCAAGAAGTCATAGGCTTGAAGGAAAAGCTGGCCGTCCTCGAGAACGAAATGGCTAAACAGGCAAAAATATTTAAGACAGAGAGGGAACAGTGCTATGCCATGATGGCTCAGTTAGAAAAAGAGTTGCAACAGTGGCAAGAGCAGAGTCACAAAGACGCCCAGACTTTAGAGGTGAGATCCCAGCAAATCGGGCGGTTGCTTCAAGAAAAGGGTATCATCAGGCGAAGGGTCTAAGAGATAGCTGACTACATCGTCACCATATGCCAGGAATACGAAGATATGACTCGGACCACTTTCTTCTCAGCGGTTATGATCTTCGTCCACAAGATAATGGACGACCTTTACCGCCTCTGGAAAGACATAGCACGCAGGCCCGTGGCAAGGCCGAATGATGCCCCACCGGCCCCTGGAGCAACGGAAGCACTAATGTATTTTTGATGTTTTTCGAGTCTGTATTTCATTTTTCTAGTCGTAGTCATGTCTTGAGTCCACAATAGTTTTTACATTTTTAGAAAATATGTGTCGAGTCTGTTTTGCAAACTCTGTAATTCCAAAAGTGGGCTATAAGTTTTCTGTAATCAGAAGTGTTTTATTTAATGAATGAAATTTTTTAGAATGAAGCTTTTAGAAAAAATATGCATTTTTGTCCTTTGGGTTTTGCTAGCATGAACTACGTGATGATCTGATTCACGCGGCGCCGTGATACGTAGGCAATCCACATAGGATTCGATCATAACCATAAGAAAGGAAACCGAGCGATGAATAAAAGAGCGGAAATAATAACAAAGGAAGGGAAAGAATGATAAAAATAAAAACAAACCAAGAGATAAAGTCGGGATGAAGTACACAATTGTTGCAAAAACATATAGAAAAGCATTTAAATTGCTCAGGTGCATTGCATACCCCATACGTGCGATTGCCTATGCGATAAATGTTTCAACCTAACATTTTGTTGGTTCAATCTAAAAGGTATTTTTAGGTGGTTGGTTTTGCGGTAACCTGGCTTCCCATCCTTACTTCACTAGATCAAAAGGGAGCATAGAAATGACGTCTGAAAGTCACTTGCCAATCGTCAACTCTTCCGTGGAAGACCTAAATCCAGCCATCCCAACATCTGAGTTAGCAACGGCTGAAGAGAACAGGACTCTGCGTTGCTGCATACTGGAAATGTTGGACGCATGGTCCAATGGTAGGGAACCACCCAGTACCATCCCGGGTTTCCCAGAGATAATCCCCAGGGAAGGCGGGACGTCCAACATCCCCATATGCTACCCAGCCACGCCATTTGGATATCCAACTATGTCGGCTCACTTTGCCGGAAGGCCTTCTGAGGTTCGCCCCCAGGCTTTATTTTCTGGTGTGTCTTCCAACATCTTCACCGCACCACCAATCTCCTCCACGGCTCCACCAACTATCTCCGTGCCAAGTTTCGAGCCACCCGCATTCACATTCCAAACACCATCCGTCCATCAGGATACCACTCATGCCACTCCCAATGCATATCTGATCACGCTCAACTATGTCTTGTAGAAGACTAAGCGGGCGTTGCAAATATAATCCTG
>MDKJ01308659.1:0-23532 GCA_005239525.1 Nicotiana knightiana | reverse complement strand
TAAAACACCTAAAATGCACGGTATATAATGCTAAAAATCATGAATTCTAGCCACGCATCACTAGTACTCGAGATATGACCTTGTCTCCATACATGATAGTGATGTGTAGAGCTCTGTTGTGATCCACCGCCTCCACAGGGAGCTCGTCCTTCCGAAAAGAGATTTTTTTACCTCTACCATTTTCCCAATAGTTGCTGCTAGTGATTCGTTGGTGGTATTTCATGGAACTCTCACTCCACTTAGCACTTTTACCAGAGCGTCTCTTTTGACTACCAGAACTCATCATCAAATCCATGATTGATATGGGAGCGAGAGTCTTTCTCAGATGTTTTTCTGTGGTGTATTCCTAAACTGGAATCCTTCTCCAAAATTTTACCACTTCTGCCTCAGTTGCATTCCTCCTCTAATTCTATTTCCTATTTGAATTTCCTCGATTCAACTCTTCAGAAGTGTAGCACCTCGTGGATCGAGTAATACTATGAGCGGCCGTGGTTTCTGTCATTTTGCCCTTTTCTTTCTACTGATAGGTCCACGGGACTGACTCATGATTCCAATACCCTTTGACGGTTGTGGTGGGCCATAGCTGATATATCTGGACCATTACTTGCGACTTTAGTTGCATAGTGATTAATGAGGCCGCACAAGGTATTTTCCTTGATGCTTCAGTATTCCTAATGGTAACGATGTTCCCCTTTAAATCATAGTCCTCCTCCAAGGTGATCATGTTTGGTCCTTGATTTATGTGGTTTGGTAGTGGATTATGGTTTACATCAGTAGGGCTGCGGTGTATTGGATATCTCTACTTTTAATTAGCATTTTGATATCGTGCTTCAGACCATAGCAATCCTCGGTGTAATATCCTGGAACATCTGAATGGTAGGCACTGCGCTTGCTTGCATCAAAGTACTTAGTCGGTTGGTCTGAGATTCTTCCTTTAACCAGGAATAGTAATTTGGCTCTTCTTAGCCTCTCAAATAGCTGGGCTAAAGGTTCAGCAATTGGGGTGAAGTTCCTGGGTTCTGTGCTTCGAAGTTAGAATATGGTCTGAGAGCATAGGCAGGTCTATTTTTATGGGTGGTGGTTTGAACGAGGGGATATGGTCGTGGTGGGTTTGGATAAGTATTGGCTTGGGGTTGGTTGTAATGTGGCTGTGCGTTGTAAATCAGGGATAATTGGCCTGGATAGGAGGATGAGTGTTTATATGGTAGGGATTGGCTCGACGAGGAGGACTTGGTTGATAATAGGGGACAATTTCCGTCACTTCTGCTTTCTTCTTCTTTGCGCTGCCGATGGAACTGGAAAATATAGCTTTTGCTAGCAGCATGCATCACAACAATAGATTATATCTTCCTAAACTTGATACCTTCCTCCAAGAAATCTCCCATTTTGACCAGCTTGGGGAACTTCTGGCCCACCATCCCTATCATTTTCTCAAAATAGATTCCCTCCTGGCTCGAATGAAGTATTTGGTCAGCTTTTTGTCATCCAACGGGGCCACTGCTCTATCGGCTTCTAATCTCCAACAACGAGCATACTCTTGAAATGACTCATAAGGCTTCTTCTGAATGTTCCCCAAAGCGAATCCATCTTGTGTAAAAAATCTCAATATTGAACCTAAAACGATTCATAAAATCTTCAGCCATGTCTTGCCATTCTCTCTAGTGTCTAGGGTCCTTTCTTGTATAGAAAGTGAGTTCTTCCGTAGTCAGACTTCTTATGAATAACTTCATCCTCAACTTCTCGTTCCTTCTCGCTCCTACTAACTTATCATAGTATGCTCTCAAGTGGACGTGAGGATCACTCGTCAAGATATCGAATTTCGGAGGCTCTTATCCTGCCGGCATATCGAAGTTTGAGTGTATGCATAAATGTTCATAATCCAAGCTCTCGCTGCCTTAAAGCAATTTGCAGGTTCTTTATTTGTTTCCTCAGTACCCGTAGTTGTTCAAACAACGATTGATCTTCCTTTGATCTTGCTTCTTTTTACATTTCAGCATACTGGTCGATCTCATAAGGCATCATGACCGTGATAGGTGCGGTGAAAGTGGGTTATGCTGCGATATATACAGGTAGAACATATCGCTCATGGTTGACGGTGTGTAACACAGCTATATACTGCATATGGGTATATGTGAAAGTGAAATTGTCACAAGGAGGAGTTTTGACCAATTGATTGTGGTTGATGGATTCTGTGGGGCTTCAACATAGTTGGGAATATAAGGTGTGTGTATGTGAGGGTTTTGTGGATTTGCGGGGTTAAATGGTGGTATAAACTAGGTTATGGCAACGCGGTGCTTGTGGTACAAGTGGCAGTAGTTGGGCATTGGAAAGCTGTCGGGTTGCTGAAGGAAAGTGATCAGGGATTGAATTTAGTGATAGAATGTGCCAAATCCCTGATTTTCTATACTTCCTTTCTTAATGACTCCATTTCTTGCTCCATTCGAGAGGCATGTTCGTCATTCCAAGTTTCATCCCTTCCCCCTGAACCTCCTAGGGCGTCAGTTACTACGAAAGCATTTTCAGCCGGGTAATCTATAATAATCATCTTCCCTTGGACCTCAGGTTATACGGTGGCTCGGCCAGTTTAGATATCAACACAAATCAACCTATGTTTTGGGAGATAAATAAATAAAGCAATAAAGCAAGAAAACAAAACAAAAGCAGTTAGCTGAGAGAGTACATAGATATAATCACACAGAGTAGTTAATCCACATATTTGAGCAAGCTCGTTCCAAAAGTATTCAGGGACCTCTCTTTGCTGGAGGTAGACCTACATCGTAAGTGTTAATAAATAACCAAATTTTGACACATTTGAATCCATAGCGAATTTCTCTTTCATTGATTGGGAATTTTCTGGTTACAACGTGGATTACAAAGGCTTCAAAGCTTAACATCACTAAAACAAAGATAGAAACCATCACCAATTGCTACAATATAATCCTTCCGGAGCTTACAAAGATTTCATTGGCTCATTGGATTGACCTTATGGCATTTTAAAGAGTATAGAATGAAAATCAACCAACAACTCATTAATCTTCCCCGGAATCTCCTCCAAGGCTCTCTCCTCTGGATTTTCTTCAGGATCTTCCTCGAATTCTTCCTCGACATCATCATGATTATACTCCGGCTCCTCTTCCGGATCCTCCTCCGGTTCTTCTTCAGACTCCTTCTGTATGCACTCCACTATCTATTTGTCGTCATCAGGTGGCAGTAGCATATGATCAACAAATCTTGGGACTACCTATTAGTGCATGGTAGATGTGACAAGGTAGTGAGGTAGGATATCGTGGTACACTTGCAAAGATTCTCTCGAATCTTCCAACTCGGCTAACCCTTTCCAACTAGGCCTGTCCAGCTGATCTTCTCCAGAAATTCATACAAAGTACTCAGGTGTACACCACGCGTTTTGTCCCATACACATCGTGATCAAGTCACTTCACTCATCTTGAAGCCGTCTTACCATTAGAATTGGATTTTTTCCATTGTATTTGTCCTCATACAAAGCCATTCGGGACCAAAAGGTTATGTCTTGGACTAGATCGAACAGTCTCAAGGCTCTCAGCGGTGGTTGAATTCTTTCCTAACCCATAAACTCAATGAAATATTTCTCGGCCCCCCTCAGAATTTCTCTGCCGCTTAGTCAAGAAAACTTCCAATTAATGAACTCTCTAGTTAGGTGAGTCAGAAGTTTTGGCCATTCTTCTTGACCACGTGGTGTTACCCAGTGCCTTACTCTCTATTCATGAATGCAGATCATATTTCTAATGTCGACGAAGTAATCGATGGTCGGATCCCTTGGAAGAAATGCTCTGTACCCCATATTTGCAACAACAGGTTGTAGCCTTTAAAGAAATCATATTCCCTCGAACATGCTGATTGTGAACATCTCTACCAACAACATCGAAATAAGGGTAACCCATAAATTCCCCTGTAATGTGGCCAAGATTAGAGGTAATATATTGATGTTTACCCTCCCCTTCTGTTGTGGAAAAACCATAAGTCCCAACAATGCCAAAGAGAAGATGATAACATTCAAATTACATCTAAATAAATGGTGTATGTCAAATATAATAACTCAACTAGGTTGGGGTCGAATCCTACATGGAATAGGTGTGAAAAGGTTACTTGAGTAGTGTGAAACTTGTCTTAAGCCGTAATTCTATTCCGTTAGTTTAAAAAGAGTTTTGTAATTGTGAATTGTCAAGAAAAGCTATTTTGCTAAGAGAATTTGATTAAGAAACAAAGGTTGTGTCCTCATTAATGGAATGTAATACTATCAGTGTTAATATGATATATTTCTAATGGAAGGTCCTTTAATATACAAATGGTTCCTAAATGACTACCCAATATTTTCTAATAATTAGGTAGTATTTTCTCTTTATGATTTCCCAAATATCAAAGAGTTACAAATAAGAACAACCAATTTATGCCAAGTAGAACCCACTTATCCCTGAGCGATTCTATTAAACAAGGTTTAAAACCTTGAGTTCTTGCTATTCAATTCTACCAAACCTTAACAAAGGTAGTGTAGTATGGCACTAGTCAATGTTTGCAACCATCAATCATAAATGAAACATGAGAAATGAATAGAAATCAACCAACCATTATATATATATATATATATATATATATATATATATATATATATATATATTCAATGGTAAACACCCATTTAACATTACACCCACTTAGGGGCCACAACCTTAGTGCTTAAAGTTAGCTACTCATACTAGAATACAAGAATAAAGTAATAAATAAAGTCATAAAGCTCACAAAGAGGACAAAACCTTTGAATCTCTCTCAATATCTTCCAAAATGGTGTATTCAGTGCTCTAAGTGTAGCCTCTTTTTCGGACAAGATGGTCCATAAAAATCCTATCTATTGGAAACAACCTCTCTACCTGCATTAGGTAGGGGTAAGGTCTGCGTACATACTACTCTCCCCAGACCCCATCTTTTGGGATCATACTGGGTTTGTTGTTGTTGTTGTATGGTCCATAAAAATCCTAAATTCTATTTATAATGGTCTAAAAGTTGTGGTCAAAAAGTGATAAAAATGACCTTACAGATCAAGTATACGACCAAAGAATGGGTCGCAGAACGTATTCACGGTCCAAACATCTTCATTTTCACCACAGAATTGATCACAAACTTTTTCCTATTTTCCATCGCATTTTGGTTACGGTCCGCATACCGGTTTCTCGACCACATATCGTACAACAAAGTCATCTTCACTGGAACTCCTTTTACATTTGAGCGATCACTATGCGGTTTGCACAAGAGTTATACGATTGCACAATGGATTACATATTTGACTCTCAAATACTGGGATGGTCTGCTTCACTCTGCGATGGGTCTGCGGTCCGCACATCACTTTTGTGGTCACAAACCTGCTGCATTTCTGCCTTTCCATGGGTTTTTGTCATCTTTTTCATGTTCTTGGTTCTTCAAGCCTGGTTTCCTACAAAACACCAAAACTACATAAGAAATGACTTATAATTCTTTAATAGATGAGCTAAAGTCTACGCAATTAGTATCAAAAGTTCCACATTTCTACGGCACATCAACACCCCCAACTTAGACTCTTGCTTGCCCTGAAGCAACTAAAAAGTCAACCTACCAAATATTAATCTACTTCCGACTGATCACAAAGCATCGTGACTATGGATGGTGCTGACTGTTAGCTAACAAGCGTGTAACTTATTTTATTCACCCTTCTTTGAAGACAAAGATCATTTAACAATTCGAATAATCAATTTGTGAGCTTCGAGCCTCAAGAGCAATGATAGAGTGCTACCCATAGCTAGATATGCACTTGTATCCTACTTCAAGAAGCCTATCTTTTGCTAAATCTTGCAATTCATGCGTGCTCACATCAAAGAAAATCCCCAACTCAAAAAATATGTACAGGGGATACAATCAAACACTCTTGCACTCAGAAAGAAGGCTAAGTGCTACAAGTATCAATCCATATGCTTGCCCTTATTTTAACTCATTTCCACCTCAAGAATAATTTATTGTGGATTAAAAGGACTTTTTAAGGGTTGTAGTGTAGGCTTCAGGATGGGTTGGATGAATATTTCAGAATATAGTGACTGTACCCTCCTTGAACGCTACACACATTCTTTCTCGACTAGCACACAATGCCCTTGTTGATATCTAATTGCTACTATTAACCCACCTTGTAGTTCATGACCGCTCCCTAGTTACTTGTCTTACCACGTTCCTTCACCACTCCATTTTTTTAAGTTAGTATCTCATAGTTTAAGGGAACATGAAGCTTTTTGTTTTGGGTACGATGGCTCTAGACTTAGCCGTTCGCTTCACACGCCACAAACTCACAAATCTTAAATTTTCCACACACCACCTTCTTCCATTGTTTTTCCATTTGCGCCAACACCCCCAACTTAGGCTTAAGTCTCATTCATAACATTAAAGGAGGGATGAGTTCAAAAGAGGGAGAAATTTCACAAAAAGGGAACCAGTTTGTAATGTGGTAGCCAAAGGAAGGGTTAAAGGCTCATCAGGGGATAACTAGGATAATAAATGCACCGGGGAGGTCAATTTGTCCAAAAAGCAATCACAAAGAGAGCCTAAGTTCATTTCAACACCCAATAATCAAGCTGAGATTTTCATTGAGAAACCAATCGGGCAAGTTCTAGACATTAGAAGTTGAGCACATGCATTATTTACACAAATTTTCACCACTCATGACCCATGAACTGCTTGACTCAGGATAATTTCGGTCCTCATCCAAAGCTTCATCACATGATATTTGAGATTCTAAGTAAGCATAAATTCAAATAGCGAGCCTCGATTTCACAAAGATGAATATTCATTTACAAAATTTGAAGGGTGCAGTTTATTCCACAAAAACTTATCACACGCTTCATGCTACAGCCATGGTTCTACCATTACACCCTTGGAAAAGAACCCGACGAAGAAAAACTAAGGGGAATTCATTGCTATATCGAAATCTACGCTATTAAGACTAAGTTTATATACAAGTTGCAAAAGTTGACTTGCTACCCCACCTCCAACCTAAGAGAATTCATATCCCTAATGCATTGAAAAAGTAAGCGTAAAATTTTAGGGGCTTCCTGGGGCGCATTAGGCGCTTGGATGGGCTAGACAACTGTCTGAAGCAGTCGTGGGGCCGGGATCTGACACTGTGGAGGCAGTGAGTGGATCCTCTGACTGGAAAGTGGTGTCTAAGATCAAAGTAAGAGGCTCCGCCAATTGTGGAGCAGGGTCCTGGACTTGGGAGCTGCTGGCCTCACCTGATGATGGATGTGTGGTCGTGGTGGTAGGTCAGGCAACCATATCTGCAAGGGAGTATGTATTGGCTGTCTGCACATCCACTTCCTCCTCACCCAGGTCCTCCATAGACACAACAACCTGTTTGCCTCTATTGTTCCTTTGATCATCAACCTCCTTAAGTATCTGCTCCTCATCTATTTCCTCATGAGGCTCTCCAAATTCCTCGTCTGAATGCTCATCGGTGTGTGCAATGGAACGCGGAGATGGTGAGATTCCAATACCATGTTCCTCATCATCTAAAAAGAGGTTTGTGAAATCAAGATCAAGACTTGACACGTGGGAGGTGCCAGTGCCATGCTCTTCCTCCACCGGAATAAGGGTAGTCAAGTCAAACTCCAGTTTTTGTATCCTATGCAGCTCCAACTTGAGCTCAGCTACATCCTTTTTGAGTTGAGGCATGTCCCTAACTCCATCTCGTTCAACCTTTTCAAGGTGAGCTCAAAGTGCTTGAGTCGATCCTCATATGATAGATGTTGCTTTTGAATACCATTTACTGAGGTTTGGAGTGGGTCCAATGCTTGCCGGATGAGCAATGGAAGTTCTTTTGCCAGTTTGTCTACTTTGGCATTTGCATTTTGTCCACGATACCAAGCTCTACCCAAGCCCAGATATGAAGAAACGCGGACCCCGCTCACTATTACGCAGTCGCGAAAGCCCAAGCACGGACGCGGTCAGAATTACGCGTTCGCGAAACCTTCGTAGGGTTATTTTGTCCGAAAATTTCAGCTTAGTATAAATAGCCTTTTTGACAATTTTAGGTTAAGTTTTGTTTAGCAGAGCAGGTGAATGATCGTTTTTACCCTTTTTGGGAATTTTTGTAGTAGATTTCTCTTCAAACTTTAGATTTTAATCTTCTACTTTAATATTATGACTCATATTTCTTCTTTATCTTTGATTTGTGCTGATATTATGAGTAGCTAGACCCCATAGCTAGGGTTGTGACCCAACCCTAGTGTGGGTATTTAATGGGTCTTGCATTTTAGGGCTTAATTGTTTATGGGTTAGTGATATCTAGCTTAATTCATGCTTGAATTGTAGAATTGGTGGTTGCAAACACTGATTCATGCCTTTATGACTTAGGCTCTTTTTGATAAAGAGGGACTAAGTCTAGGAAAATTAGGCTAACAAGGAATTTAGGTGAATTCAAGAGATTGATAGCCTCGATTAAAGGGTTAAACCTAGAGATAGTAATACCCGACTTGAACCAATATCATTTGTAATGCATGAACACCCATTTGGACTTGAGAAAGCCAAATTGGCCAAAGTCACTCAAACTAACGAGAGGTATAAAGTGAGCACTTATGTGTGATGGTTATATCACGATCCCAATCAAAACAAGCTTTCCCTAGATTCTTGATACTCGTTAGATCTCCACCTAGGCGGAAGTCACTACCCTAGTGCCTTTAACACCTGAAAACTCTCACAAAAATATTGTACTTAGCTTACTCTTAGCACACAATAGTATAAATTAGAATAGAATCAATTACAACAATGTTTCGAAGTGAAATTAGGAACAACACAAACATCTAGATTAGTTAGATACTTAACTCCAAATCAATTAACTCCCTGTGGAAATCGATCCCGACCTTGTTGGGTAAAACTGCATCGACCATCCTCGCTACTCTATAGTGGTGTAGGTTTGGCTCTGATCAACAACCCAACAATCCGCCTCCATATCAGTATCAAGGGAAATTTTTTTCAAACAATGAGATAGGGTGGATAGAGAGTATGTTTAAACAAATGATGGAAAGGAATGCCGACTCTGATGCCCAAATAGCTTCCCATACCACTTCAATCCGCAACTTGGAAGTACAAATGAGTCAAATTTCTCAAGCATTGAATACTTTCCCTAAGGGGCACTACCAAGTGATACGGTAGTAATCCGAAAGGGTGGGAATAATACAGGCCATGCTATGGCGGTGACCACAAGAAGCGGTAGAGGTGGAGATACAAGTACCTCTAATCCAAAGAAGATAGTGAGTGAAGATGTTGTGTTGCAAAATGATGATGATCCAATCATTGATGAGCAAGTGAATGATGAGAATGGGAATGATGAAGTGAGGATTGATATTCATGACCACGAGGAGGAGACTCAAAATGATGTGAACCCGTCTAGGGAACACGTGATAAACATACCAGAAATGGTAGTGCCCAAAGCCACGGCTCTTTTACCAAGACCTCCTCCACCATATCCTCAAAGGCTTGCAAAGCAGAATAATGAAAACCAATTCAATAAGTTTATTGAGATGATGAAAAGTTTGTCAATCAATGTGCCCTTGGTGGAAGCTCTCAAACAAATGCCGGGATATGCCAAGTTCATGAAGGACTTGGTAACTAAGAAGAGATCTATGAATTGTGAGACCATTAAAATGACTCATCAGCCATTGTGCACTCGATGGCTCCAAAGCTTGAAGATCCCGGTGCTTTTACAATTCCATGCACCATTGGTAGTGCTGATTTCACAAAAGCCTTGTGTGATTTGGGAGCAAGTATTAATTTGATGCCATATTCCGTATTCAAGACAGTGGGTATTGGGAAGCCGAGAGCTACTTCCATGAGATTTCAAATGGTGGATAGAACAATGAAAAGGCCGTTTGGGATTATAGATGATGTTCTAGTAAGGGTCGACAAGTTTATTTTGCCCGCATATTTTGTGATTCTCGACTGCGAAGTTGACTATGAGGTGCCTATAATATTGGGGAGACCTTTCCTAGCAACATGGAAGGCATTGGTTGATGTGGAAGAAGGGGAGCTCTCCTTCCGGGTGGGCTATGAAAAAGTTGTATTTCACGTGTGCAAATCAATGAGGCAACCTAATAGCAACGAAGTTTGATCTTTTGTGGATCTTGTAACGGAGATGATAGTCGATGACACGAGTGCCATGATCAATGTGGAAGATCCTTTGGAAGCTGTGTTGTTAAACCATGAGGATGATGAAAAGGAAGGCTTGGTTGAATGTGTGAATTCCTTGCAAGGAATGGGATCCTACTCATATGGGCTCCGTAAGCTTTCCTTGGACTTGGAGAACCGGAAGACTCCACCAACAAAGCCCTCGATCGAGGAGCCACCAACATTGGAGTTGAGGCCTTTACCTTTGCACCTCAGGTATGAAGTCTTAGGTCCTTCTTCTACATTACCTATTATTCTTTCTGCTACCTTAACTAACATGCAGGAAAACTCCACCCTTCCGGTGCTTCAAAGAAGGAAAAAGGCAATTGGATTGACTTTGGCTATATTCGGGGTATAAGCCCCTCCTTTTTCATGCACAAAATTATACTAGAAGATGATGCCAAACCCTCCGTGGAACATCAAATGAGGTTGAACGAGGCTATGCAAGAGGTCGTCAAGAAGGAAATTATCAAGTGGCTTGATGCAAGGGTTATGTACCCCATTTCAGATAGTTCATGGAATTCACCGGTACAATGTGTGCCGAAGAAGGGGGTATGACTATGGTCACAAATGAGAAAAATGAGTTGATCCCCACTAGGACTATGACTAGATGGAGGGTATGCATGGACTACAGAAAGCTGAACAAAGTGACCCGCAAAGACCACTTTCCATTGCCCTTTCTTGACCAAATGTTGGATAGACTTTCCAGGCATGCCTACTATTGCTTTTTGGATGGGTAGTCAGGGTACAACAAGATTCTCATTGCACCGGAAGACCAAGAGAAAACCACATTCACATTTGCATTCTCACGGATGCCGTTTGGTTTGTGTAATGCACCAGCTACCTTTCAGCGGTGTATGATGGCAATATTTTATGGATATGGTGGAAGACTTCCTAGAAGTGTTCATGGATGATTTTAGTGTTGTGGGGGATTCTTTTGAAGAATGATTGGATAATCTTGACAAAGTGTTGGCCCAACGTTAAGAGACAAACCCAGTGCTTAATTGGGAAAAATGCCACTTTATGGTCGAGAAGGGCATTGTCCTCGGCTATAAGATCTCAAAGAATGGTATTGAAGTGGACAAAGAGAAGATTGAAGTGATTTCAAAACTCCCTCCTCCTACTTATGTCAAGGGAATTAGGATCTTTCTTGGGTACGCGGGGTTCTGCCGAAGGTTCATCAAAGATTTCTCAAAAGTGGTGAATCCCTTGTGCAAGTTGTTGGAAAAGGATGCAAAGTTTATGTTCAATGATGATTGCATGAAAGTGTTTGAGCTTCTCAAGTATAAATTGATAGCCACTCCTATCATTACCTCACCCAATTGGAGCTTACCATTTGAGCTCATGTGCAATGCTAGTGACGTTGCGGTAGGAGCGGTTTTGGGGAAAAGGATCAACAAGATATTTCATCCGGTCTATTATGCAAGCAAAATAATGAATAATTCCCAAGTCAATTATACGGTGACCGAGAAAGATTTATTAGCCATTTTCTTCGCCATGGAAAAGTTCAGGCCATATCTCATGGGTGCCAAATTGATTGCTCACACCGATCACGCGGCACTCCGTTACTTAATGACCAAAAAGGGCTCTAAGGCTAGGTTGATGAGATGGGTTCTTCTGCTTCAAGAGTTTGACCTTGAAATCATTGATCAAAAAGGGAGTGAGAATCAAGTGGCGGACCACTTGTCCCTCTTAGAAGAAGAGGGGAGGCCCCATGATGGGCTCGAAATTAATGATTCGTTTCCGGATGAACAACTCCTCTCTGTGTCTTTGAATGGTATGCCTTGGTTCGCCGATGTGGCTAACTTTCTTGTGACCGGCATTATCTCGAGTGATCTCTCTTCTAACCAAAGGAATAAAGTCAAACGGGACAACTTGGATTATTATTAGGACGAGCCATATTTTTTCAAGATTTGCAATGATGGTGTGATCCGGAGATGTGTTCCGAAAGAGGAGCAAATTAGTATTCTTGATGCTTGCCATTCCTCATCCTACAGTGGTCATCATGGTGGGGCGAGAACTGCTTCAAAGGTTCTTAGCTGTGGATTTTATTGGCCTACAATGTATAAAGATGCTAGTGAGCTTGTTAAGAGGTGTGATGAGTGCCAAAGAGCTGGTGGAATTTCCAAGAAGGATGAAATATCTCTTACCACTATTCTTGAGATTGATATTTTTGATGTGTGGGGCATCGACTTCATGGGTCCATTTGTGAGTTCATGTGGTAACACTTACATTATGGTTGTTGTTGATTATGTTTCCAAGTGGTTTGAAGCTGTGGCTTTGCCCAACAACAAGGCACATAATGTGGTGGCGTTCTTAAAGAAAAATATCTTCACAAGGTTTGGCACCCCAAGGGCGATCATTAGTGATGGGGGTTCTCATTTTTGCAACAAGGCTTTCGATACTTTACTTTCTAAGTATGGTGTCAATCATAAGGTATCAACCCCTTATCACCTCCAACATATTATCAAAAACTGTTAATGCAAACCGGACGGATTGGTCAAGGAAACTTGACGATGATTTGTGGGCTTGTAGAACTGCGTACAAGACTCCAATCGGTATGTATCCGTACCAGTTGGTATTTGGGAAAGCATGCCACCTTCCGGTTGAGCTAGATCATAAGGCCATCTGGGTGCTGAAGAAGTTAAATCTTGAATGGGATATCACTGCAAATCTCCGGGTAGAGCAACTAAATGACCCTTGATCAGTTCCGATTCCATGCCTATTCCAGCTCGTCCTTGTATAAGGAAAAGATGAAGTACATACACGATAAATATGCCAAGAGAAAGGAATTCAAGGAGGGTGACTTGGTTTTTCTATTCAACTCTTGGTTACGATTTTTTCCGGGAAAGCTCAAGTCAAAATGGAGTGGCCCTTTTGAAGTGGTGCATGTAACTCCGTTTTGTGCTCTTGATTTGAAAAACAAAATGGTGAAATCTTCAGAGTTAATGGGCACCAAGTGAAGAACTACCTTGGCAAGTTTGATGACATCCACGTGGTGGCCTTGATCAATTTCCAATGATGATGGTAACATGCGTCGTGCCGCGACGTTAAATTAGGCGCTTCTTGGGAGGCAACCCATGTGTTGTTGTTGTTGTTTTTTTTTTTTTTTATTCTTAGATTAGGCATTGTTTTGGACTAATTGGTTGTGAAGTTTGTGTAAGAATTAGTTGTGCAGTGCAGGACTTTGGCTGGAAATATTTTCCTAAGTATGTGGAAGTTCGCGGACCGCGCTCAAAATTTCACGGTCCGCGTCAGCATTTCGCGGGGGCACAAATTGGCATCGGACGCAGACTTGAAAATCCCAGAATATCAACTCTCTAAAGTTGTATTCGCGTCCGCATTCAAAATTTTGCGGACCGCGTTAGTTTTCGCGGTCGCACATAGTTTTTTGCAGGTCGCGCTCTGGAACTTGAAGCAGCCCTTAATAGAGGTAAAAAGCATGGACCGCGGTAGAATTCAGCGGACAACGCCCAGGTAAGGCGGTGGGTCCCCATCATTTTTAGTATAAATTGTAAGGCCCCGAAAATTTTTTTCTACGTAATTTAGGATTTCGGGGTGCCAGGTAGTCTAATTATAATATTTTATGTGCTATAAATGTTATGTAAATGAATTGGATATGTTAATAAGTGTATAAGACATATAATAAGTAATGTGGGGTCCAAGGAGAGGCCTAAGTCTATGTCAAATTGAAAAATTACATAATAGGCTAAAATTCCAAATGAGTTCGCACAAGTCCACACTTTGCACCACATAATTGACTTCGGGGGTCATTTTTGGAAATTTTCATATCCGAACCCATCTTGATAAATAAGCTTTGGGGCTTCATTTGGGGCTATTTTCAACTAAATGTAGAGAGAGGTGAGAGAATTTTAGAGAGAAAGAGGGAACCTAGCCTTCCAATCACCAAATCTTGCTCAAGTCTTCAAGAATCAAGGAAGATACCCACTAGATTGTCCTCCATCGGGGTAAGTCCTATTTCTAGAACATGCATGCAAGAGGTTAAGGTTTCAAATATGTTGTGGGGATTATAAATAGGCCATGCATGTGGCACTAAGTTGTGGTATGTGATATTAATGAACTAATTTGGGTAGTTCCTGTTAAAATTGGTTGAGGGAAGAAGGAATTTCAATTTTGGGACCTTGTAGTCTATTTCACATGTTAGGTGTTTGATGCAATTCCTAAGAGGGTTACACCATGGGTAATCTTTCTAGTTGTTAATCGATTTTCGCTTTCTCCTTATAGATTATTATTGCTAGAGGTGTTGGTGCATTGTAGTAACTTAAGGAAAGCTCAACCAGGTATGTTGGCTAAACTTTCTCTCTCGGAATTGAATTCCATAATGTTTCCGTAAGTTTAAGTATGACCGGCCCCAAATCCCAAATCTCTTTGTTCCGGGTTATCCCCTATAAACTAATAAACATGATCCTTTCGAATGGTCTTTATATTGATAAATAGATGTTTAAAGTAAGGATTGCTTATTAAAATAGCATAGTCTCGAGTGGTATTTTTAATGAAAACTGGCATACCAATTAGGTGAGGGAAACTCGATGTGCTTAATACTCCTATTTGCCAGTATGTGTACTAAATGCCTTGATTGAGTGTGTTTAGTTGATGATAAACTATAAATATACTTGAAAACAAATTAAATAAACTGGGGAAATAGAGTGTGGATAACATATATACTTGTGCCTAGCGAGGCCTATGAAATGAGAAAATATATATGAAATAGATTACGAAACGAGCCTCGACTCAACTGTTTAAGTTAACTTCTAAAAGTGGAATTTTCCTAAAAGCTCTTTGAGGTATGTATGGTTAAAACCCCTCTCTTTTTAGGAATCAAACCTTGATGGTTCTCCCTATAAATTGTGTAAGCCTTAATCTTGATTGATGAAGGAAATAACATTTCAAACGTATTTGTATTGTAAGACCTTATGTGCCATATGCATTCAAACGCTTCCATGATTCTATGTTGTTAATTGGTGAAGTATCAATGTTATGGAAAATATGTTAAATTGCCAAAGAATGTGACAGTCTCTATATGCCAATGATTCGTGTTTTCTCTCATGTGTACTTGATGTTTTGAACTGAACGACTTGATGAAATTGATATGGATGTGAAATATGTGGAAATGAATCGAATTATGTAATGGGGCCTAGTGCTGGATATGAATTAACGATTGTGACCACTAGCATTAGAAGACTTGAAATATACATGTACAATGAGAAATGAGATGATTGATGAAAACTGGTAATGTCTTGAGTAAGACGGCCAAGCCGATCGGGCCGTGATCGGAAGCCATGCCGCACACATGGTGGTATTGTGCTGGGAATTGAATCGGAATGGAAACAGGAAATGATATTGTGGGAAAATGTCTCCAAGGGAGATGATCTAGCCGACCGGGTTGTGATCGGACTTCGTATAAGAGTACGGTGGTATTGAGGATAATAAGGTGCTAATGCTAATAATGGACCAAATTAAAGTTAAGATGTTTTCTCGGGAAACCTTATGTGATTCCTTAATTGATGATTATGGTGTTGCTTATGTTTCTCATTGAATTCTTGAATTCTTCTTATTGCATCATTGATCTTTTTCTAAAGGAGATGTGTGTTACTTCCGTATTTTGAAAATCGTTAGGTTTCACTTGGGAATTTGGAGGTTATTGATTGTGACTTGATTGTTTCTATGGCTTTATTCTTCTTGTATGGTTATTCTATTTTGAAAGATGACTTTTAGCTTACATACTAGTACTATTCGACAATACTAACGTCCTTTTTGCCGGGGGCGCTGCATCTGTAATGGATGCAGGTGGTTCCACAGTAGGCGACAGTGATCAGCGATAGCAGTATGTTCCTTCCAGCTAACTTGGCGATCCCCACTTCATTTCGGGGTCCTGTGTCATTGGGTTATCGTGTACTTTTCATTTGAGGTATAGTCGAGGCTTTGTTGCCGGCATTTCCATATTTCTCTTCAATTGTATTTATAGGCTCCGTAGACAGGTTGTGGCTGGTGTCAGGTATTGGAATTGGATTGGAAAATGTTTGTATTTGGCGAATATGTTCTCTTCATATCTAATAATTGTAATAATCTGGTTATTATGGCTGAAACTGCTAATGGAAACAAAAATGAAAGTTGTTAATGATATATTTACAAAGTATGATTAGTGGAGTTCACCTCCTCTTTATTCACGAATTAGTTGGGTAGAATAAGACCTATCAGGCTTGCTCAGTCGGGTTTACTCAGTTGAGCGCCGGTCGCGCCCCTCGATTTTGGGGCGTGACAAACTTCGTATAAGAGCCTAAGGTTTTAAAGTGTCCTAGGATGTCTCGGAGCCGTGTCTAGTAGAGTCCTTTTTATCAGTGTGTTATCGACCACATCTATAATTAGGAGGCTACTTGGACATTTAGGAATTTCACCTTTCTTTGATACTCCAGATCGTGCGGTAGAACTCAAGATAGGGATCTAATTTCCTCACTATGTATTAATCTCAAGATGATTAATTCATGACTTTGAAACGGTAAGCAGGGAATGACCCCACCATTGAATCTGAGGGAGATTGCCCAAGATTTTGTTAGGAGAATGTATCGAGCCATGGAGGTATTGGTAGAACTTGTTTCTAAGGGGGGTATCCTTGTTCCTATTAATGCCACTGCACCACCAGATCATGTGGTATGTAAGTATGGTACCAATGTATGTTACAGATGTAGAGTCACGAGGCATCAGTTAAGGCACTGCCCCGCCAATGTAAAGTTACCAAGTAAGTCACTCCTTGCTATATCGTTATGAACACCACACGATTTTTCCTTGTTGTATATGAGCACCCATATTGAAGAGTTCTCATAAACATGGTCTTAACAAGATGTTGAATCACAAAACATTTCATGCACCTACTCTTTGAATGAGACGCATTATTCGTGAATCCACTCTATAAAAAATTCTCTTATTTACATCCTCTTGTGGAATTAAGTTCTATAATTATGTCCTTGAATTGAGTTATAACTCTAGGATTAATACTTCCCACTTGCTTTCCCAAATTCTCAATAAGGGACTATACCTGATGAATCCCTTACAAAAATCTTTTTATGTAGATGGACAACATCTGCTCACTTGTGCCTATGCATGCACCGTCGTAAAGTTTACCTATTTGGTGTCAAGTTCCATGTAAAGCATCCTAGAGTTGCGATCCTTCTCAAGTCACTCTTCTTCTCACTGGTATATATGGCTTCTATGGTTTGAATAGTCACTCTACTCTCTTGCGAATATCATTATGAAACCTTCTCACTATCTAGTAACATAAGAGAATACCTCAACACATATCATATGAGTGCGCGATAATCGAAATGGTCGACGTGCGCATAAAGGCTCTCTGAAAATTGAGATCCACACATCTCCGTCGTAGGAAGAATCTTGTGTTTCCATCTTAGTGCAACTCTCGTGTCCACCTGGGATATCCCATAGAAAGTAGCTCACTTTGTTCCTAGTATTGTGGTTGTCCGTGACATGGTCTTGTACTGCAGTTAGGAATTAATATAGCTGAAGCATGTCCAGCTCATACCAAATGTTTAATTTCTCTTTACACCTCCACAACATATGTTAATTGTGTTCCTTAGTTAGAGAATTCATTGTGCTAGTTTCCCAACACTTGTTCGATAACTATGAGGGAACGTGTCCTTCTATGAGTCACTATAACACTTACTTTATCATAAGGACCCTAAATAGGTTCTCTGTCAAGACCAAATGCACCTTTGGGGGATTTTCATAGAACAACACCTACTTCTTATGTTTTCCTGTCTTTCATTAGCATCTGGGTACATCTCGAGTCTCGAGTCAAGGTCTATGGAGAACTCATTATGAACATCTGCAAACCTTCCATGATCATCTTATACTGTCTCATTGGGTTCCGTTGCCTTCGCACACTTGGATTCTAGAATCATTGATTACGTCATTGTCATGTGCGGGGAGTTTTGGCTAGCCTTGGCATTCCACCTCCTTAGGTGATAGGGGTTTTATTTGTCTTTCCCCCCCAGAGCATCATGTTAACCATTAAAACCCCTCTAACCAATACATGATTTCATCTCCATATTAAGATGTCCTAGCTATATGGTTTCACTCGTAAAAGGATTGAGATTAGATGCTTCCAGGTTTTTGCGCATACCATAAGTATACTGATTCAGAAGACAAGTTGCCGTATCTTTAGTTACCTCATATCGAGTCAATCATCGGGAAGGGTTAAGCTGTTTGGATTATGATAATCTCATATGTGTTTGACTTCTTTTTCACCCTGATGCGCCTGTGGGCATAGATTCCTTGTGTCAATTAATGTTAGGAGTGTAATTCAACTTCATGTGATTCTTTTGAAGTCTCTATCACATCCATATTGCAAGAATCTTACCATTTTGAGCTAAACCGATTTTCCTTACACTCAAGGAGACAACTGGTGTAACATACTTGACACTTCTCCGTAGAGCTTACTATTTTTGGGCAAGGTAATGGTATCATGGTATATATTGAATGGAGCAATCGTTACTATCTCTTGCATAACTCGTCGCCTCCGAAGAATAACTACTACTAGCGTCTTCATCTTCCCGATCATGCCTTCCATGTATCTCATGCCTAGAAAGGACCACTTCTTTTAGATCTCAAGATCATGTACATGGTTTCCACATCATCCATGCATGCTAGTTACCTCTATGCCTTATTTGTCTAATAATTGATGTCATCATAAAGATTAACCATGTCTGCACCATTAGTAGCAATCCTCGTGTCTCTTAGCATATAACCCCCTGAAATACTCTGTTCAGCACCTTAAGGGATTCCTAAGTAATTCCTGCCCAATCTTGAACTCCGTTGTTCATCATTGAATTAAATCTATTAGGTATTAAAGGTTCAAACATGTCAAAGAGGAAGCATCACCTTGTGATCACATATATTCGATAGGTAATTTTATGGTCAATTTATGATAGCACATCTTAGAGTAATCGTTGAAGGTTATCAAAGGTTTAGTGTGAGTGTTCGCGTAGAGATTTAGAATTTAGGAGGGTGAACATTTTGTTCTCAATATTTTCCCCTGAAGATGTTACGTGAATTGATAATAAAGGTCGCATAAGTGCATTTCACATTAGGCCGCACTAGGAGTATGATGTTTCCTCATAGTTGTTCCCCATGTACTTTGTGTTTTCATATGTCTATGTCTAAGAAGGTAAGGAGATCCTTTGTGTATCATTCCGGTGGAAATTATTGAAGGTGAAGTTAATGGATAGTTAGCTTATGCAAGGTATCTAGCTGTCATCCTTGTTAGATAAGTTTGGGGGTTGGGATTGTTTCCGTGAATGAGTTATGCCAAAGCCTGTAAGTCGAGGAGGACACCTTGAAGGCTGAAAGTGTCTTTGAAAGAAAATATTTTTGCTTGATTGTATAACAATTGGTTTTGATTTGAAAGGTACCTTATATGTGTTATGATTTAAAAATGCGCAGTCCATGTTCATGTATCATTATGATAATGTAGTGCTTGTAATACTGAGATTAGTGTTACGGATATATACATTGTGGTGCTTTGTCGAGTTGTGAATGTGTTGTTAGGATGGTTTTGGTGGTTCTCTAGGAGGTGGACAAGCCTAGTTACAAAGGAGATGCTGCAGAAATTTCTGAAAAATTTGGGAGTTAGTCAAAATTTAGGGACTTGAGGTAGGTTAGAAAAGAGATATGTTATGTTAGGTGTTTGGGGAGGACTCTACCTCTCATTCAAGGACGAATGATCCTTATAGGGGGAGAATGTAAGGCCCCAAAAAATTTTGCTAATTTAGGATTTCGGGGTGCCAGGTAGGCTAATTATAATATTTTATGTGCTATAAATATGATGTAAATGATTTGGATATGGTAATAAGTATAAGTCATATAATAAGTAATGTGGGGTCCAAGGAGAGGCCTAAGTCTAAGTCAAATTGGAAAATTACATAATAGGCTAAAATTCCAAATGAGTTCGCACAAGTCCACACTTTGAACGAGAATATATAAATATATATAAGGTTTTATGTGATGAACAACCTATAAAATGAACGTATTTCGAGACTAGTTTCTAACGCTTCAAACCGTTCATCATTTGGACATTCCTACACAAATTTATGATTAAATTACCAAAGGCTAGATCTGCGATCAATTTTGCGACCGCAAAACGATTATGCGGACCGCATAAGTGTCGCATAGTGAAGCAGAGTCGGGCAAACTATTATGCTGTCACATATTGATTATGCTATCGCATAATTGATTATGCTGTCGCATAATGATTATGCTGCAAGTCTGCTGCCCACAAAACGATTATGCTATAGCATAATTGCGCCACATAATTGACTTCGGGGGTAATTTTTGGAAATTTTCATATCCGAACCCATCTTGATAAATAATCTTTGGGGCTTCATTTGGGGCTATTTTCAACTAAATCTAGAGAGAGGTGAGAGCATTTTATAGAGAGAAAGAGAAAACCTATCCTTTCAATCTCCAAATCTTGCTCAAGTCTTCAAGAATCAAGGAAGATAGCCACTATATTGTCCTCCATCCAGGTAAGTCATATTTCCAGAACATGCATGCAAGAGGTTAAGGGTTCAAATATGTTGTGGGGATTAGAAATAGGCCACGCATGTGGCACTAAGTTGTGGTATGTGATATTAATGAACTAATTTGGGTAGTTCCTATCAAAATTGATTGAGGGAAGAAGGAATTTCCATTTTCGGACCTTGTAGTCTATTTTACATGTTAGGTGTTTGATGCAATTCCTGAGAGAGTTACACCATGGGTAATATTTCTAGTTGTTAATCAATTTTTTCTTTCTCCTTATAGATTATTATTACTAGAGGTGTTGGTGCGTTGTAGTAACTTAAGGAAAGCTCAACTAGCTATGTTGGCTAAACTTTCTCTCTCGGAATTGAATTCCATAATGCTTCCGTCAGTTTAAGTATGACCGACCCGTAAACATGATCCTTTCGTTCTGGGTTATCCCCTATGAACTCATAAACATGATCCTTTCATTCTGGGTTATCCCCAAATGGTTGCATGTTCACGGACGCGGTGATTTTTCCGCGGTCCGCATTTCAACTTACGCGGCCGCATCCAAAATTACGCGTTCCGCACTCTTGAGTTTCAGAGAGTTTATCAATTGTTTCCGCAGCCATGTCCATTTTTACACGGCCCGCGTTTTCTCTTTCACGGCCGCGGCCGCGCCTAGTATTTCACGGCCCACGGAAGACCATGATCAGAGAGTTGGTAGTTTGATCCCAACCTCTTCGGGACCACATTCACTTTTACGCGGTCCGCGATGGCCCTTCCGCAGTCGCGCCCATTTTTTCGCTGTCCGCGGACCCCTGCTGTGAGAATAACTATGCTCATTTCATATGTTTTATTTTTAGGCTTCATTGAACCACAATACTAATGATCTTTCACTAATTGTGTATGCAGATAATGGTGCGATCTCGTGGTGGTCGAGAAAAATCAAAAGGGAGGGGAGAATCCTCCCGAGACCGAGGCAAAGGGAAGCAGACTGCACCCTTAGCACCTCAAAAGACTATTAGAAAAAAGGCCCACCCGTGAGACCTCAAGACGACTCCTCATATACTAGTGAATATCTCCCTTCCCGGGAGATTTTCGAGGGAGACCCTGCACAGCAACCTAAGGCTCAATCTTAACCTTTCTGCCTCGTCAATCAACCCACCTCCTCATCTGAGTCGTCTGATGGCTCAAATGGAGATAGTATGACTTAAGCACCATCTGCTCTACCTATTGCAACTCCGGCCTCGACAACAGCTGCTCCTATCAATCTAGATGAATAAGATGTCCCAGATGACGGGAGAGAAGGCGATACCCAGGTTGGGGGGGGAGGTTGATTAGATCAAGGAAGCTGGCAGTGTGGCAAGATAGGTTCGTGAGTGAGAAGGCCTATCACAAATTCTGGGAATGGTGGTCACAAAGGTCTGTCACCCTCGAGCGAAATTTCTTAGAAAGAGACCTTCTTCCTCACCATCCGGATGTGAAGAGACAATTTGATGAAAGAGTGGGATGGGAAGTATTCACTAGCAAGTTGTCAGAAGCAAACGAGTACCTAGTCATGGAATTCTATGCCAATGTTGCCCACATCAAAAAGGGCACCTATGTGACTAAGGTACAAAATAAGAAGATCCGGTTTGATGGCAAGACTTTGAATGCATAGCCGAGTTTGATGATATAGACGCTGCTTTATACATACAGAAAATGGCATTAGATGAAGTAGCCCGTCCATGGGTAGTAGATATGATAGTCATCCCAGGGAAAACACCGGCCTGGCTTACACCAGGAGTCTCAATTGCCAGAAACACCCTTCTCTTTGAAGCCAAAGGGTGGTTCACCTTCGTCTGCAACCGGCTTAATCTGTGCCAGCATGACAGTGACATTCCACTCTCCCGGGTGATCCTCATTGCGTCCATCATGGCGGGGTACCCAATAAATGTGGGGAACCTCATGGCCCAGAACATATGCAAGGCAACCGGGAAGGAAGAAAGGTCCTACCCTTACCCCAATTTCATCACTATGTACCTAGAGGACCAGGAGGTTGAGGGAAGACACTTTGACACGAAGATGAAGCCGAGAAGGCCCTTCTCTTGGTACAGCCTTCAGGGAGCAGACAACTTGAAGTCTAAAGGCAAATCCACTACCTTCACTGGCCAGTCTGAAGAGCCAAGGGTAGTGGCCACTGGGTCCGAGCCTTCCACACCGGAGGGTTCTTCAGCTGCTATGCCACCTCTCTCATCTGGGCCATCTGTCACATCCCCATTATCTGTGCCATCCTCCTCCACTTAACCTCTGACTGCACTACGGGTTAATCAGACTTTATCCAGCGTCAACAACTAGATGCAGGTAGCTACATCAAAGATGTCTGTCTTATCTAGTGCAGTCACAGCACAGGCATACCAACACCGCTTCAGTTACCTCCATCAGTGGAGGATTAATTGAAGCAACTCTTGGATAACCAAAAGAAGATCTTTGAGACATTGGATACTCATGGCAAGGCAATCAAGGAGCTGGGAAAGCAGGTCAGGAAGATGAGAAAGACTCAGGTCTCAAAGGAGTCGGTAGAGAAGCTGAAGAAGGAGGTGGAGAAGTTCACTTCTGCCGCCGACATCCCACTGGACCTGCTTATGGAGGAGACTGCCCCTGCAACACAGACAACACAGGCATCAGAGCAGGGGCTGACAGAGAATCGGTTAGAGGATTTGTGGTGCCCCAGTCAGAGGACCCGGAGATACAGTTGGAGGACCCGGAGGGAGTTGATGATCCTATGCAGTCCGAGGTCCCCACTAG
>ML434711.1:44236-78071 GCA_005239525.1 Nicotiana knightiana | reverse complement strand
GGATGAAGAAGGACATCATGGAGTATGTGACTAGGTGTCTTAATTTCCAGCAGGTGAAGTATGAGCACCAGAGGGCAGGAGGCCTACTTCAGCAGATGCCCATTCCTGAGTGGAAATGAGAGCGCATCACGATAGACTTCGTGGTTGGGTTGCCTCGGACTTTGCGGAAGGTTGACGCGGTTTGGGTCATTGTGGATAGATTGACCAAATCGGCGCATTTCATTCCAGTGGCTACTACATATAATTCTGAGAGGTTGGCACAAATCTACATTCGGGAGATAGTCTGGTTGCACGGTGTGCCGGTGTTCATTATATCAGATCGAGGTCCTCAGTTCACCTCGCACTTCTGGAGAGCATTGCATAGTGATATGGGTACCCAGATAGAACTTAGCACAACATTTCACCCTCAGGGCATGTGTGATTGACTTCGGAGGTCAGTGGGACCAGTTCTTGCCTTTGGCCGAGTTTGCTTACAATAATAGTTATCAGTCCAGCATTGAGATGGCACCATTTGAGGCTTTGTATGGTCGGCGATGTCGTTCTCCTATCGGGTGGTTTGAGCCTGGCGAGGCTAAGTTATATGGCACCGACCTGGTGAGGGATGCTTTGGAGAAAGTGAAGCTGATTCAGGAGAGGCTCCGCACAACACAGTCTAGGCAGAAGAGTTACGCGGATCAGAGGGCGCGTGATGTATTNGGCCTTACCTCCCAGTTTATCAGGAGTTCATCTAGTTTTTCATGTATCCATGCTCCGGAGGTACCACGCCGACTTCTCTCACGTGGTTGATTTCAGCACTATTCAGTTGGATGAGAGGTTGGGCTACGAGGAGGAGCCAGTTGCTATTATTGATAGACATGATCGCCAATTGAGGTCCAAGAGAGTTTCTGCAGTGAAGGTCCAGTGAAGGGGCCAACCAGTCGAGGAAGTGACTTGGGAGTCTGAGGAGGACATGCGGAGCATATATCCACACTTGTTCAGCACTTCAGGTATGATTCTAGACCCGTTCGAGGATGAATGTTTGTTTAAGAGGTGGAGAATGTAATGACCCGACCTGTCGTTTTGCGTTATCGGATCCCGTTCCCCTAAATGAAACTCCCCATAGCGGCTTATTTTGATTTATGACTTGCGGGGGCGGGTGGTCCGGGATTCGGAAGTGTTTAGAGAGCTATAGGAACACTTGGTTCCTTAAGGTTGGTCTTTAAGTCCAAGTTTGACTTCGGTCAACATTTTGGGTAAACGACCTCGGAATCAAGTTTCGTCGATTCCGGTAGCTTCGTATGATGATTTCGGATTTAGGCGTATGTTCGGAATGAGTTTTGGATGACCCGGGAANTTAGCGTTGTTTTGGGTATTCCGAAGGCTCGAGCAAGTCCGTGTTATGATTTGGGACTTGTTGGTATATTTGGACGGGGGCTCGGGTGGGCCTAGGTGCCTCCCGGACACCACACGAGGCTAAAAATCAGCTGAAATAGTTGCTGGTGCACCTGTTCTGGTGTTGACCGTAGGTGCGGTTGCCCAGTCGCAGGTGCGGGACCGCTCCTGCGGTCCCAGCCTCGCAGGTGCCACCCCAGCGGGCAGTCCATTTCTCGCAGGTGCGGACAAAGTTCCGCAGGAGCGGAGCCGCAGGTGCGGTCTCCCCTCCGCATGTGCGGGCCCAAGCTTCCTTGTCCATTTCCGCAGGTGCGAGTCTTTTCTCGCAGGTGTGGTCCTCGATCCGCAGGTGCGGAAATAATGTCAGACAGTGTGTTTCTTAAATACGGGATTCTTCATTGTTTTCTTCACTCTTTCCTCCATTAAACATTTTGAGAGCTTGGGAAAAGGGCTCCACGACCCAACCCCTAAAAGGTAAGTAAATTTCATCTCAAGACTTGTTAATGTATGAATTCCTAGTTGAATTTAGTCACCTAATTAGTGAAAAAATCAAGAATTGGGTAGTAACCTAGGGCTTTCGGGAATTTAGAAAATTACCCGTGAATTCACTATGAAATCATTCAAAAATCGTGTATTAATGATCCTTAGGTTATGGGTGAGTATTCCCTTCGAGAATTTTTGGAATCCGAGCATGCGGGTCTGGGGTTGGATTTTAGAATTTCTTCAAGAATGGTGAATTTACTAAATGAGTAGGAGAATTTCCATACTTTGAGCATAAATTAATGTATTTGTATAACATTTGGCTAGTTTCGAGTCCTCGGGTGTAGAGTTCGAAGTTTCGGGCGCGTTCTTGGTCCGGGGAGTAAATTCGACACGAGGTGAGTCTCCTTTCTAACCTTGTAAGAGAGAATTGTCCCCATAGGTGATTATAAATGGTAATTTTTTCCTTATTTGCGGGGGTTGCGCAGAAAAAGTGACTTGTATGTGGACTTGGTCCAGATGAGCACAACAGAATTCAAAGCTGCACCACTGCCAAGGAAATTTGGGACACTTTGCAAGTGACTCATGAAGGAACTGCACAAGTGAAAAGATCCAGAGGTACATTACTATATTCTCAATATGAGAATTTCTCTATGAAGGAAGGAGAGACCATCCAAGAGATGTACACTAGGTTCACTACTCTGACAAATGAACTAAAATCTCTTGGAAGGACCTTCCTTGAAGAAGATAAGGTTGAAAAGATTTTGGCAAGGGTTCTGCCAATCTGTTGGGAGAGTAAGATCACTGCTATTCAGGAATCCAAGAATATGGCAACCCTGAGATTGGATGAGCTAATTGGAAATCTCACTTCCTATGAATTTAGAAGGCAGATAATGAAGATGGATGCTCCCAAGAAGGAAAGAAGTCTGGCACTGAGAATCACTGAGGGAACAGATATGGAGGAAGATGAAATGGCTATGATCACCAAGGAATTCAGAAACTATCTCATTAGGAAAAAGGGCATCTCAAGAGTGGAAACTATAACAAGGCAAAAGCACCAGAAAAACCCACCAATGAGGGATGCTACAAATGTGGAAAAACTGATCATCACATCAAGAACTGTCCTCATTGGAAAGTTGAATGGAAAGGGAAAGATCTGAACGAAGGAACCGGAAAAGGAACTGGTTCATCCCAAGAAAAACACAACATCAACAAAAGCTATGGTTACTACTTGGGGAGAAAGTTCAGATGATGAAGATGGAGATGAGAAATCACTCATGGCAATTTGTGAATCAGATGAGGAATCAGAGGTAAGTATATCTCATCTCAAAAACAAGATTAAGTTCCTATCCAAAGAAAAACTCTCTGAATTATTACTTGACTTCATTGATGATTCTGAAGAAATAAATAAATAGAAGGAACAACTGTCTAAGGAGTGTGTAATGTTAAAAGCAAAGTGTAAGAACCTGGAAATCAGAGTAAGTGAATCTGTGAGTGAAAACACTGCTCTGAAGAACCAAGTTCATCCACTTGAAACAAATGTCCTAGAGTTAAAATCTGAAAATTTAAAACGAAAACTAGGAACCAATAAGAAGACAGCTGACAACTCTCAACTCATCTTAGAAGAAAATGTAGGCAAACTAAAGAATGAGTTGTATAAGAAAGATGAACAAATAAGAGTATTGAAGGAGGAACTTGGTAAGGTTAAGCATGAACTGGACAGAACATGCAAATGGAATAAATCCTCTGATGCTTTAACATGGCTACAAGAAAATTACAGTAGCAATAGAAGAGGACTTGGTTGTGGGAGTCAACTGCCTAAATGGGATCCCAAAAGCAAGTACCTCACTCTTCCCGAGAACAAAATCTGTACCCACTGTGGTAAGACTGGTCACTGCAAAAGTGAATGCAATGCAAAAGAGCAGGCCAGTCGAAAGAATAAAAGTTTTGTTCGAAGGAAGAATTAGTTACCAAATTGGGCTAAAAGGAGTTTAATTCATCCTTTTGCTTATAGAAAGGTACCCAAACTAGTTTTGGTTCCTAAGACTAACTCTTGAGTTTCTTTTGTAGGTTCAAGTGAAAGGAGGTAGCCAAATATGGTATATGGATAAGTGGCTGCTCAAAACACATGACTGGTAACAAGGACCATTTCCTTTCACTTGAGGACCTCAAAGGAGGAAATGTCTCCTTTGGAAATGGAAAGAAAGGTGAAATCAATGGGGTTGGTAAGGTAGGTAAGGATGACACTCGTTCCATTAAGAATGTCTACCTAATAGATGGCTTGAAATATAGTCTAATCAGTGTGTCACAACTGTGTGACAGAGGTAACTTGGTAGCATTCACTTCTACAAAATGCTTTGTAATTAATCTTATCACTGACAAGATTGTTTTGCAGAGAAAGAGAGTGAATAATATCTATATCATAAATCTATCCACTCTGTCAGAAAATGAACTAACGTGTTTAAGTGTGTTGGACAGTGATCCCNAGGCTTGTGCAAGGGGGAAGCAGGTAAAATCATCTTTCAAAAGCAAGAAAATGGTAAGTACCACCAGGACGATGGAACTGGTCCATATGGACCTATGTGGTCCTATGAGAACATTAAGCAGAGGTGGTAAGAGATATGTAATGGTGCTTGTTGATGACTATTCTAGATTTACCTGGACATTGTTTCTAACATCTAAAGATGAAGCATTTGACATGTTTACTTCTTTTGTTAGAAAAATATAGAAACAATTAGGAAATCAACTTGCATCAATTAGGTCTGATCATGGCACTGAATTTGAAAATGTCAAATTTGCTGAATTTTGTGATGAGCATGGCATAGATCATAACTTTTCTGCCCTTAGAACTCCACAACAAAATGGAGTGGTTGAAAGAAAAACAAGACACTTGAAGATATGGCTAGGACCATGATTCTTTCTATTAAACTACCTCATAGCTTCTGGGCAGAAGCTGTAAACACTGCATGCTATATTATAAATAGGTGCATGACTAGACCACTTATAGAGAAGACTCCCTATGAGTTGCTTAAAGGGAGAAAGCCAATATATCCCATCTTAGGGCTTTTGGATGTAAGTGCTTTGTGCACAACAATGGTAGGGACTCCCTAGGTAAGTTTGATCCCAAAAGTGATGAGGTGGTATTCTTAGGATATTCTTCACATAGTAAGGCTTATAAAGTGTATAACAAAAGAACTATGTGTGTTGAATAGAGTGTGCATGTTGTTTTTAATGAAACTAACATTCTCTCTGAGAGACAGGAACAAGTAGATAAAGAAATTGGGCTGGTTAGAAACTCAGACCAAACTAGAGCAACACTGGAGGAAGGAACGGGTGATGGAACAGGTTTATCTCTCCTAGGAAACATGCCAGGGGGAACTGAGCCACAAACTAATTTCCAAACATCATTGGAACCTGTCCCTGATCCTATTCCTCAGCAACAAGACACTGTAGGATCTTCAATAAATACCTAGTTGGTTGTAAAACCACACAGATATCAAATCTCACACCCCATTGAGAACATTATAACTGATCCAACATCTGGAATCAAAACCAGATCATCTTTGAAAAATTTGTGTGCGTTTGATGCTTTTCTATCCTTGATTGAACCTAAAAATATTTCTGAAGCTTTGCAGGATGCAGATTGGGTAAATGCAATGCAAGAAGAACTCAACCAATTTGAAAGGAGTCAAGTTTGGCATCTGGTACCTAGACCCTTTGATAGATCAGTGATTGGCACAAAGTGGGTATTCAAAAATAAACTTGATGAAGATGGAACAATTACAAGAAACAAGGAAAGATTGGTGGTTCAAGGATACAGTCAAGATGAAGGAATAGACTATGATGAAACCTTTGCTCCTGTGGAAAGGTTGGAAGCAATTAGGCTCCTCATAACCTTTGTTGCTTACATGGAATTCACCCTTCACCAGATGGATGTCAAGAGTGCCTTCCTGAATGGTTATCTCAAGGAAGAAGTGTTTGTAAAGCATCCTCCGGGATTTGAAAAAAAGGAGAATCCTGATCATGTGTACAAGCTTGACAAAGCACTGTATGGACTTAAGGAAGCTCCAAGGCATGGTATGAAAGGCTTTCAAAATTCCTGCTGGAACATAACTACAAGAGAGATAAAATTGATAGCACTTTATTATTGAAGTAAAAAGGTAAAGATATCTTGGTAGTGCAAATATATGTAGATGACATAATCTTTGGGGCAACTTCTGAAAAGCTAAGTAAAGAATTTGCTAAACTAATGGGGAGTGAATTTGAAATGAGCAAGATGGGTGAGATTAACTTCTTTTTAGGCTTAAAAATTAAACAAAATTTAAATGGAACTATGATCAATCAGCAAAAATATGTGAAAGAATTGCTTAAAAGATTTAAAATGGAAAACTCAAAGGAAATTGACACTCTTATTGCAACAACCACAAAACTAGATGTAGATGAACCTGGTTCATCTGTCGATCAAAAGTTGTATAGAGGAATGATTGGTTCATTGTTGTATCTTACTTCCAGTAGACCTAACATTGTCTTCAGCGTAGGGCTTTGTGCAAGATTTCAGGCTAATCCAAAGGAATCACACTTAACTGCAGTGAAGAGAATCTTGAGATACCTTAAAGACACCACAGACCTCTGTCTTTGGTATCCTAAAGGTAGTAATTTTGATCTTGTGGGATATGCTGATGCTGACTATGCAAGATTTTTGGTAGATAGAAAGAGCACCTTAGGTATGGCACACTTTTTGGGCTCATGTCTTGTGTCTTGGGCTACTAAGAAACATAATTCTATAATTCTATCTACTGCCGAGGCTGAGTATGTGGCTGCAGCCTCATGTTGTGCTCAGTTATTATGGATTAAACAACAATTGATGTATTTTGGTATAGAGCTTGGATGCATCCCGATCTTATGTGATAACACTAGTGTTATTAGTATGACGAAGAACCTCGTTCATCATAAAAGAACAAAGCACATAGATGTTAGACACCATTTCCTAAGAGACAACTATTAGAAGGGAATGATAACTATTGAATTATGTGCTACTGATAAACAAATTGCTGACATATTTACTAAAGCACTAAGTAGAGAGCATTTTAAAAGGAACAAGTTAGAGTTAGGGATGATTAAGATCACCTAATTGAACCAGTTCAAAACAAAAATGAAAAAAAAATTGGCTAGGAATTCTGAAATTTGTGTATAACCAGAATAATCATTGCTCAATTTCATGCTATAAACAACATACTCTCTTGCCATGTGTTAATATGACTCCTTGGTTACTAATGATGTTTTTCTATTTTTGAAAATTGAGGCTTAATCAAGAGATTCTAACAAGATGAACTAGGTTCATCGTTGCTGGTTCATATGATGGACGAGGTATGTGCTTACCACTATACACATATTGAAATATTAATAGTTAATCATGAGCAGGACTCTATCTATAACAAGCTCTTTTCAAATTCTAGTCCTTATCCTAAATTTGAACATGTTCCAAAGAGTCCGATCAAATTAAAAAGGCCTAGATTATAGGGTAGTCATAACCGTCACCTTACACCTGACACTTCTGAACCGATTAGACTTCTTCTTGACCTAAATTACACTCATTGTGTATTAATTACCCAAGTCTTTAAAAACCCATCATTACTTCTCTAATTCTTCATTCACTTTCTTCCTAAAGACATAACCGTCGTAACCCTTTCAACCTTCTTCTCAAGCATCTTGATCCTAATCTTCTTCCTTTCTTCAACAAAAATTCATCATAATGGCTAATACTTTACCACCCGCTTCATCCTCCTCCACCACACCTGACTACAGTATCACACCTGAAGATACTGGTTCCACCCCATCTCAATCAAATTCTTCCCCCATCTCAATCCCACCCCACCACCCCTCAAAACAATCATGTCCCGTCTCCTCCAATCACTCCCGTTGTTCAACCAAGCCCTAATCCAGAACCCAAGAAAAGGCGTGTCAAAATGCTAGCTAGAAAAATGGTGGCTTCTGGCTCTCTAGCTAGGAAATTGAATGCTAAGCTTCAAGCCATCAAGGCTCAAGAATATGAGAACTCTAATGACTCCTTCAAGTCAGCAACTGAGGGGGAAACAACTGGTTCATCCGATTCTGAGAAGGTATCATAAACTCCTAAAATTGGGCCTGAGCCTGAACTAGTCACTTCTAAAAATATGTTTGTTCTGATTGGGTCTGTAGTAGATGTGGAAGTTCTTGATATGCGACAAAGAGGTGGTAAATATAAAATTGTGAAAGAAAATGAGAGAGAGGGAGGTGAAAGTATTGTGAGGGGAACAGGGGTAGAAGGTACTCCATTGGCAATTTGTGGTACTGTTTGTCCCAGTGGTAGTTGAAGAAGGTTCCAAAGACTTAGGGGGAAGTAACTCAGGAGAGGCTACTGAGGGCTTAGAAAATCTTTGACATTTTACTGTGAACCTGGTTCATCCATTGAGGAAACTTTGGCTGACCTTATGAGAAAGTTAGGGGAGACTTATAAACCCAAAAGCAAGAGGACACCCAAGACTAAAAAGGCTGACACTCCAGTGGCAAGTAAGAAGAGAAAAGCCACTCCCTATGCTGAAACTTCCATTCCTAGAGGACAAACTACACGAAGTGCAACTAGGCAGAGTGAAGAGGAGTTGCAGAAGTCTTTGAAGGAGAGTAAGAGAAAGAGAGTTGAAAAAGGGAAGGCAAAGGTGTTTGAGCCTGTAGAGGCTGTTGAGGTTGAGGAGATAGACCTGGTCCATCGAGAAGAACAAATGGCAGATGTTGAGGTTTAGACACCCAAACCCAAGAAAGCCAAGACTTATTCCAAGAAGTCTGCATCTGTGTCTGCTACACCCTCAACTATTGCCAAGAGGACTAGGTCTACCCTGAAATCAAAGAAGGTTCAGATTGATGAAGAGGAAGATTGGAGTGGTGAAGAAGCTGAGGAGTTTGGATTGACCAATTTTGGGAAACGTACTATTCTGAAGGGAAGGTTGTTGAAGGATCTGGAGGAGTCTGGCATGGTTTACCTATTGGATACCTTGGAAGTGCAGGGCTGGAAGGACATGGTCCTTCAGTTAGATGGCAGGCTGGCCAGGAGTGAGATTGTAGAGTTCATGGCCAATGCTAAGGTCAAGGATGGCAGGGTCTCCAGTCAGGTAAAGGGGAGTAAAATCACCTTTGATGCCAAAGAGCTGGGCGAAGTTCTTGGGATTCCAGCTGAGGGATATGATGATTATACAAGGCAGAAGTGGCCCAGCTTGGATGGTCTTCCTTCTGCACTACAAATTACCAGAAGGTTCAGTGACAATGCTGAAGAAGTGGAACCAAGGGCTGTGTACAAAAGCGAGTTTCCAGCACAAAGTGGTGTTTGACTTCATCAACAAATGCGTACTTCCCAGGCAAGAGAGAAGGCACATAGCAAACTATATGGATTTAACCCTCATGGAGTACCTGGACAGTGGAAGGCAAATCAACTGGCCCTATTTCATTATTCAGTTTCTGGACAGGGTGGTAAATGGTTCTAAGGCCCATGCCATCCCATATGGTTTCTTCCTGATGAGTGTGCTGGCTCATTTCAAAATGCCCTTGAAGAAGGCAGAAATGGCCACTGTCAATGACCATTTTGGGAAGAACACGCTTCTGGCATGTGACTATATCATGAATGTTCCTGACAATGAACCTGGTTCATCCAAAAAAATGCATGTGACAGCAAGGTCAGGGCGCTTGTACAAGAAGGTGGGGTTAAGGATGCTGAAATTCTTCAATTGAAGACCCGCCTTGCAGAGGTTGAGGCTGAGAGACATGCTATCAAAACTGAACTGGCCAAAGAAAAGGAGAAGAATGAAGGGATTCTTCAAAATATGCTCTCCCTCCTCCAAGCAAAGAACCCAACCTCCACTCCTTCCCAGCCTTAGGTGTCTAGTGCCCTGTCGTTACCCCTCTATGGCCTAGATTCGGGATTTTTTGCTATCTTTTGCTCATGATTGTAACTGCTTTTATTTCTTCGTGTGTTTGGTGGCTGAACTATGATTCTATCAATGGATTTTGCTGTTTCTGCTCTTATTTGTTTTGTCTCACTTTCTTTGATAGTTTGCATTCTTGGTTCACCATTGATGATTAATCCATGTCTGCACTTGCAGTTGCCCCATTGGCCATGAGTAATTCTTATCAATCTGGTAATTCTAACATTTTGTAATTTTTCGATGATGCCAAAAGGGGGAAGATGTCTATATTGAAAAATGTGATATTTATAACCTAATGAACCTGGTTCTTTATGATAAATGCTTAATGCTCTAAAAAGTGTCAATGTTAGGTTAAAGTGATTACATGCCTAAGCATAGAGTTTGTATCATCAAAAAGGAGAAATTTGTTGGATCAAGAAGCTGAATGATTTTGAAGATTGACAAAGGAACTCAGAGTTGAATCAAGTCCATCACTGGAGACATAGACACATGCAGAGTAAATGGCACGTGAGGTGCACAAGCAGGAGATAAACACAATCAGTGATCTAAAGAGATATCTCCTGATCGAAAAAGTTGCAAATTGATAGGGAGATGGATTCCTTATTCAGTAAGAACAGAATCAAGATAAAGGAGGATTTAGGGAGTTGAGATCAACTTGCTAAATCCTATATTGTTCAGTGTTCTTATTGTACAGATATGCGCAAAATAGAAATTTATCAAGAATTGAGAGCAAAATTCGTGAAGAAAATTTGCAAGCAATTTGAGTCAAATTGGAGAGTGCGAATCTGGAGCTACTTGAACAAGCTAGAAGAACCAGTTTCATCTGTTGTCTTTTAGTCTAGTTTATTTGTAGTAGGTGATTATAAATTGTACCTTTAAACTTTATCTAGAAGTAATTGTAACAGGTACTGAGTGTTCAAGTTATAGTTAACTTTAAGTTTGTCGCAAATAGCTAGAAGCTAGTTTGCCACAAAGGGTTAGAGTTAATCCTTAGGTTTACAAAAGAGTTTATTTTGTAAATGCTGTTAGGTTCATTGATTTAGTGAAGAGTTTGGGAAAATCCTACTGGGAAGTAGATCGTGAGTTTTTCACCTTTTGAGCCAAGTGTTTTCCACGTAAAATTGTTGTATTCTTTAAATTCCGCATTTATTATTCCGCAAATTGTAGGTGTTGGAACACATAGAAGAACATGGTCCTTCTATAACTACTGCACGCGGAAATTGGTCACCACACAAATCACCCCCCTCTTGTGTGGTATTGACATAGATAAACATCATTATCTCAATACAAAGTTCATTTTAAGTATAAATAAATAATCTCAGGAACTTGTTATAAAATTTACCTTAAATTTTGAAACTAATTTTTGTATTACCTGCATTAAGTATATCTTACAAAGTTCTCACTCTTTTTATTCTCAATTGCGTAAATAAACTCTTGAGTAACATTCATTGTTATTAATAAAATAACCCACACGAGCAATTTTTTTATTTTAAAATTTCTTATTCTGCTAATTTATTTCTTAATTCTATGTCTAATTACTATTTTTACTTTTTTTCTTCTAAAATAACATTTATTGTTTTATAGGTAAATTCATAACATAGATTAAAAAATATCGTGTTATTAAGAAGAAGATAAAAATATAATAATCTAGATGATAAAATATGCATTTAAGGAAGTCAATTGAGGTATGAGGGGGAAATTACCTATTGTTCAAAGTTGGAGGGGAAATTCTATTTTTAAAGTAAAGTTTGGGGTGTAAAATATTCTATAAACTGATAAACCCCAATATGATTTATAAAATGCATTATCACACTGCGGTTTATTAGGCGTATTGTTGTAAGTCGCAGAGCGTAAAAGCGATTTATAAGTCGTACCTATATGTATTGCTATGACACTTCAATTGAAGAAGTTCCCTCCAAGCCAAAGAACCTAAAACCCTTAAAACCCATGCCCCCTTTTCTTATCTCATATTCTAACATCAAATTAATTCAATTTCCCATCAAATCAAACCTGCAAATGTGATAAAATCCCAAAAAATTCTACTCCAAAAGCCTCAAAATTTCATACTCCTACTACATGCTAACATTATCAAGAATGAAATCACTACTTTACCCAATACTTTCAAGACCCACAACACCTCCTTTATCTTTCTGCTTTCATTTTCAAGAACCCATTGTTGTATGCAGAAGATATGGGGTTCTTAGTACTTCAAGAAACCAGCCTACTTCTGTTCAAACAATAAACCCCATGAATAAAGTTTCTTCCTTTAGCTGTTCTACTGTGCCAAACCATAATCAAATTCGGGTCTTGCATACTGAGGTATCGGGTTCGGGTTCGGGTGAGGTTCATGTGATTGTGGGTCCCATGTTTGCTGGAAAAACTACTACTCTTTTGAAGAGGATAAAGTCTGAAAGCAGCAATGGCAGGTTAGGATTCTCAATATCTTTCTAATTTGGTTTTCATTTTAGTTTTATAGGTGATGAAATGCTTTGCATATTTTAAAGTTTATATTTTTGCACCTCTTTTATGACCTTTTTCTTTTTTGGGTAAAAACCTCTTCTTTGTCTTTTTTTACTACTATTAATCTGTTGGAGGAAAGGGGTACTATTTGTTTGACTACCTCTCTTAAGAATCTGTTTATTTACTTAGCTATTTACTTTACACACTAGCTTTAGAGAACTTATACAAGTAGGACTTTTGACTAGTATTCTAAGAGCTTGTTGGACCATATATATCTTAAAAATAAAACATGGACTACGATGCATCGAAATATAATGTTTTGTTGGGCAAGAATTTAATACCAGAGTCCCGACTTAGTCATTTATATCATCTTCAATGAGGGTGCTCTTTTCTTATTATGCTTTATATTTGGTGTTTATATTAGCAAGTTGTTGGAACTTATTTAAAAAAAAAGCTGTTTACTAAATTTTCGTTGCTCCAAGGCGCCAATTGTCCGTTATGCTATGTGGACTTGGTTTCTTTGCAGTTCGTAGATGTTGAAAGTTGATGAATTTTGCTTGTTACTCAACCTCTCGTCTCTCTCGTTGAATGATTATGCCTTTCTTTTTTTCTAAATTTATTGTTCTGCCCTCGGCTTTTTGCTGTTTCCTTTGCTCTCTTCTCTGGGGTGTTGAAATCTCCTTACTCTTTGGCTCTCTCATGTAGAGGAAGTAAAAGTTGGACCATGTTATTCTGATGGTATTTGAATTTGAAATCATGGTTGGCAATATTCCCAGTTTTCAGGCCAATGGCGTAAAGTGCTCCCTCTATTTGGATGAGACAATAAAAGGTCTCTGTTTCTCAGGAAGGGTGGCTGAAGCAGTTGGAGTATTGTGCCGCTCTGGTGTACGGGTTGAGGCAGAAACTTATTCCCTTGTTTTACAAGAGTGTATTTTCCGGCAAGCATATAAGAAAGGGAAAAGAGTCCATTGGCAAATGATCATTGTCAGCTTTGTTCCAAATGAATATCTGACTATTAAGTTGTTAATTTTGTATGCAAAAGCAGGAAACTTGAATAACGCACACATTATATTTGATAAGTTGCAATTCAAATGCCTGGTTTCATGGAATGCTATGATTGCAGGATACGTGCAGAAGGATATGGAGGAAATAGGGATGAGTCTCTACCATAACATGAAACAAAGAGGTGTACTTCCAGATCAGTATACATTTGCATCAGTCTTTAGAGCCTGTGCCTCTTTAGCAGTCCTGGAGCAGGGCAAGCAAGCACATGCGCTGTTGATTAAAAGCCAAATTAGTGGAAATATTGTAGTTAATAGTGCACTTATGGACATGTATTTCAAGTGTAGTTGTCCATCTGATGGCTATCTTGTGTTTAGTAAGTCCTTGGAAAGGAATGTGATAACATGGACTGCTTTGATATCTGGGTATGGACAAAATGGAAAAATAAACGATGTTCTGGAATCATTTCATAGGATGATAGATGAAGGATTTAGGCCAAACCATATTACATTTCTTGCTGTTCTTTCTGCTTGTAGCCATGGGGGTTTGGTAGATAGAGGTAAGGAGTATTTTTCATTGATGATGAGAGATTATGGGCTTCGACCAAGAGGAAAACACTATGCAGCTATTGTGGATCTTCTAGGCCGTGCTGGAAGATTACAAGAGGCTCATGAGTTTGTCAAAAACTCGCGTTGTGGGGAGCACCCGGTATTATGGGGCGCCTTACTTGGGGCTTGTAAGATTCATGGAGATATCGAGATGGTGAAACTTGCTGCTAGAAATTTCTTTGACTTGGAACCTGAGAATGCAGGCAAATATGTTGTCTTGTCTAATGCTTATGCTTCTTTTGGTTTGTGGAACAATGTTGCGGAGGTAAGGAGACTGATGAAGGACTCAGGGGTGAAAAAGGAGCCTGGTTATAGCATGATTGAGGTGCAAAGACAAACACATTTCTTCTATATGGAGCATAATGCTCATGAACAGACTGATGAGATATATAAATTGGTCAAAAATATGGCAGGTGTCCTAAAAGACGCTAGTGATGTTCCAGATGTACTGAGTTAAAGAAGAAAGGACCAACATCAGTATAGGTTGAGCATTTGGTTGAATCTGAGTCATTTATCCGTATATAGTTTTTAAAGGGTAATTTTACTGTGTCTCCACACTCCAGCTATTATGCTAGTAGCTTTTTACGCTATAAAAGTGGAAAGACTAACAGCCAAAATAGAAAGGAAAACAGGCTTCAGCGTTTGTGCTATGCACTTCCCACACAAGTTTTCTTTGGAGATGCTATTTGCCTTTGAATGCAAAAATTGGATTGTGTTCTCTTTGCAATTTGAACTGCTACAAGATGGTGCCTTTTGGCAAGCGGGGGCTTGCTATTTGCTTCTATGAAGAACATGTATGTGAATAAATAGATGGATTGCCTTGTTACCAAGAAATGTGATGGATCTCAGTTTATGTGATTGGGTTCTTGGTAAAACAAGTTTACCAAAGAAAACATATTCTCTTGGGTCATTTTATATTGCTGTAACAACAGAGTTCGCTGGTTTATAATAAAATGGTTGAACAGCCATACCTCATCATAGTTTGAATTTCTAGAAAGTAATTCTATTTCTTCTAACGATGTAATATTCTAACCAATGCTGCCCATAGGTGATAATTTTGGGCATTCTAGGAAACATTTCATGTAAAATTTGTCTTTCTATATCTTTATTTATTTTGTTATATGCTATGTTTGGTGGTCAAGCAGATCATTCTACGTTGTCCCTATGATATATTTACGCAATGCATGAAATGTTTCAATTGTTGACAGTGTTTGAAAATATTTTAGAATCTTAACCAACTTATGAATTTTACTCTGGAACTGGCATAATTCCATCTACCTGGCACAACAAGGGCTACAATCATGTAAACAAGCATGAAAAAGTGGGTGTGTGAGATTTATGTCTTCATGTGGTGGAAACATTAACAATTCTTTTACCTTTTTATGTTAGACTATGCTTCCCTTATTTACCTTTTCATGATAAATTAAGATAGTGGAGCCGCAAAAACTGCAAAAGTAGAACTTGAACATTCAGTTCCTTCCCTGTTGACTTGCAGTTTGTGCGAGGATCTATCTATTGTGCAGCCAGCCGCAAAGAAAAGTAGAACCAGCCCATTCTGTTTCCTTTTGTTTAATTGATGAAATCATTCTGAAAGTTTCATTCTTTACGTGAAGATTTACAAAGCCAAAAATTAACTTCAAGATATCAAAACTTTGACATGAAAATTGTGGACATCTTACTTGAGCTGCGAAGCATGCAAACTTCTGAGTTTTGAAATGCTGCTTGAAAGTTGATGATCTTGATAGAGATTCAAGGCTTCCTGATGTTCACATGTCATCGTCTGATTTAATTGCCAACTATTTTCCCCTCTCTGCAGAAGTGTAGCAATTATAAAGTCGGACAAGGATACAAGATATGGGTTGGATTCCATTGTGACACATGATGGGGATAGATTGCCATGCTGGCCTTTAGCTAATTTATCGTCATTCAAACAGAGATGTGGTTCTGAAGCATACAGTAAGGTAACACTACAACGGTAAAATATTGTGAATATATTAGATGATTAGCACAGGACCTTCTCAATGTGTAATTAGAGGTGCTAGCAACATAAATTTTTCTCTAAGGGGTTGTTTGGTTGGAATACGATTTATACCGGTATAAGTTATGCCGGTATAAGTTATATTGGGATAAGTTATACTAAGATTAGTTGTGCTGGGATTGGTTTTTATTCATTATTTGGTATGTTGTATTAAAAATAACAATAGCATAATTTCTAAGAAGAAGGTATAAGTTATACCGGTGCTAATTACCCCACCTTCTATAAGGTATAAGTTATCCCAGTTTTAACATCAGGATAACTTATACCTAGTTTGCTAACCAAACATGGTATTAAGGTGGTATTAAATTTTTATACCACCCTTATACCTTCTTATACCTCATACCAAACAATCCCTAAAAGGTTTGGCACAAGAAGTCTATTTTTGAATGATATAATCATGAAGCACCAGCTTTGAAAGTTGTCATTGAACTTTTTTTGCTAGTCTGTGACAATACTGTATTGTGGCTTTTACATGGTTTATGCTATATCATTGCTCAATTTTCTTTGCTAGTATATGTGACTGTACTGTTTGTGACTGTTACATGGCTTCAGTTAGAGGTCATTGGCATTGACGAAGCTCAGTTTTTTGAGGATCTATATGATTTCTGCACAGAAGCTGCCGACCATGATGGCAAGATTGTGATAGTTGCTGGGTTGGATGGTGACTATCTGAGGTACTACTTCCATTTTCTGTGGAAAGATGTTTGTGCTTATCCCTTTAAATACTTCATATGTACTAAATGTGATGCTAAGTTACATAGTTGTCGTGCTATTATGCTCGGTATTTTCGTACCCGTTTACTGATTCTTTATTGGATTCATATTCCGCATTTTGCAGAAGAAGCTTTGGTTCAGTTCTCGACATAATTCCAATTGCTGATACTGTGACCAAACTAACTTCCCGATGTGAACTTTGTGGTAAACGTGCTTCTTTTACCTTGAGGAAGACAGAGGAGACGAGAACGGAGTTGATTGCAGGAGCAGATGTATATATGCCTGTGTGCCGAAAGCACTACGTGAGTGGACAAGTGGTCAAAGAGGCTACTAGAAGTGTTCTGGAGTCTCAGAAGGTTCAATGCAGCTCTGTTCTTTAATTGTCTTGTATTATTAACTGGGATGGTAATATATCACCAGCACTTTGTCTGTGCAATATAGTAGGGATACTGATGCCACTTTGCTGCTAAGGAGCTTTGCACTTCCAATATCTATGTAGATGTTTATAGGCCATTTTCTTAGAAATGTTAACCGACTATTGTACTTCCGGACAGAGTTATCCGGTATCTGTGCTAGCGGGAGGTAGCTAGTATCCTATGACATTATTGAGGTGCGAGCAAGTTGGCTCGGACACAAGTACTATTTTGCCCCTCCCAAATTGAAAAACATGAAATGGCTGTCTATGATGAACAGTGTCCATTTTCTGGTGTGAATTAGAAAAAGCAGATCTTATTGCACATTTAATTACCTTTGTCTTCATGCTTCTCCCTTGTGTGTATTTTCATGATTGAAAGAATGGACTAACTTTTGGTACCAAATTTTACTATAAAGGGTATTTTCAAGGGGAAGGAATTAAGTATAAAGAGACTAACCATTCTATAAAAACTTTGTTCTCTAATTATTTTCTTTAATAACACAACATTTTGAATCATAAGGCATTAACTTCTGGTCTCAAACACAAAATTTAAGTAATTCTCAAACTGCAAACAAAACATAAAAGATAAGTTTCAGATTAAGGGTCAACAATATAGATAACAAATGCTTTTGTAGTACACACACAAAAGCTCTTACAAAGTATTTCTACCAAAATGCCAGACTACAACTCTCAAACACATCCTAGTTGCTAACACCTAACTACAACTCTCAAACACATCCTAGTTGCTAACACCTAACTACAATTTTAGACACTGATTTGCATCATCTCCAATTCACCCCTTGTGTACAAAGAAAAGACACAGATTACACAGAAGTAACATAAACATAAACAAGGAACATAGAAACAAGATTGTCCTCCTTAACATTGGCTTGATAATGAATTCAAGGCTGTCTGATAATCTGGATTTAGACTTTTGATACTTAAGATCACATGTTTCCCAGGTTTGCTGTGTAAAAGTGACGAGGAATGCCGCATGAGGACTCTAACGAGAGCTTGATGCTGCCTTTCCTCTCCTTGTTCCTGCAATCAGAAAATAGATACAATGTAATGAATCTTAAATCAGTTATTTACAACCATGTTTTGATGTGCTATTACTGATAATGGTTTGTGTTGTGTGGCTAATCTATGGAGCTAAAAAGGACAATAAGGATTACTTACTTTTGTTGATTTTAATGCTTTCTGAATTACATAATTTCCAAAGGGATCTTTGGCAAGCTGAACTAGTGATTTTTCATCAGCTAGAAGAACATCAACTACTGAAATCATTCCAATATTTGATAACTCTATGCATTTCTCAACAACATGGCTACCACCCTTTTTGTAGGCTAGTGTTGCATACTGCTTCTCAAGTTGACTGAATATCTTACTTGAAATCTCTTCATCCCTTAGTTCAAGAACATGCTGCACAACATAGTTCCTGTTGTACAACAACCCCACAAATTCTGGTTTAGTCAACAGAATGGGAAAAGTGGAAATATCTTAATTTTACACGTCTCTTATACTTTATGTCCATGTATACCCTTGCTGTTAGCAAATCGTCTCGTATTTTCCCTTGACCCTAAGGCAACCATTGTCAAAGTAGAGGAGCAAAATTGCACTTTTTCTTCAAGTATTTTTACACTTGGAATTTACCTAGTCCATGCTGGATCTCCGTTAAAGTCAAGGACAAATACGAGACGATTTGCTTATGACAAGCATATGGATGACCCCAACTGTAACACAGAGGGAGGAAACTATATGTTATTACTTACCCCCAGGGATCATTGGCAAGGTAACCTGACTGGTTTGCTATTTTTTCAAGTATTTCTCTTCTCAAAGGGTTAGTGATACAATTGATGCCAATATTCAAAGATGCACATCCACTTTCATTTGTAGCCAACTCTTTGAAACATCTAATAATCCCCCGGTACAGAACCTGAAATCAGTGTGCAATATTCATATCTGTTAGGCTACAATTTTTTGCTATTATATGAGACAAGCAACCACAAAACTGTAGTAACAATTTTTACCTCATTCTGCTTCTCATTGAAGACATGGAAACATTGTTCAACAACGTATCGCCCTGTTCGATGAGTCATCAGTTCAACTAACCTAACAGACACAATTTCTGAGAAATAGTTGGCCAAAGGTTTCTTTTTGAGGTTTTTAATTAGCATTTGAATAGATTTTGAACTGTCAAAGCAAAAGGAAAACTGTTAGATAAGCCAATATTCAGAATGCAAAAGCAGAAGAACATCAAATAAAGTTTAAGCACTTAATAAAACTTTACTCACCCATATTTCTTAAAGGCTGTTTGTACAAACAACTCCACATTGAAGTGAAATGTACTGAGAATTAGTTCCAACTGTTCGTCGTTGCAGAATTCAACAAGTTTTAGGAAGAAAGCGTGTCCAAATTCATCGATCATCACCTCATAAAAAGAACCAAGAATCTCATTAAGTATCCTTTGCCTGTAGTAATAGTTATTCAGCTGCAGAAAATTTTGCAATAAGCGCGAGGCTCTGGGATTTTTAGCCATCTTAATGACGTCGAATCCTAGATTTGGAAGATAACCATAACATAATGCTGCAATACTCTGATTCAACAGGACATTTAAACACTTTTTATAATCCTCATTACTCCAATCTTTATAGTCTAAAGGAAGCTCATTATTATCTGCAAATTCTTGAGCTCCAATGTAGCTATTGTTCAACATTTTGTTGCTCAAAATTTGATCATAGTTGGATTGATTCATGGAATTATTTGATGAAGAAGAACCATATTCATAATTGGTACTTGTTGTTTGTGGCACATAATTCCTATAAATATCTGCATAATCCAATGAGCTTTTCTGTGAAGAGTTGGTGCTTGAAACTGCAGAAAACAAACACAAGAAAACCAAGAAATCTTGAATATACAACAACAACAACGACGACGACGACCCAGTAAAATCCCACAAGTGGGGTTTGGGGAGGGTAGTGTGTACGCAGACCTTACCTCTACCCCGCTGGGGTAGAGAGGCTGTTTCCGATAGACCCTCGGGACAAGAAATCTTGAATATACAACAACAACAACAACAACAATGATCACTAAAATCCCACAAGTGGGGTCGGAGGAGGGCAGTGTGTATGCAGACCTTACCCCTACCCGCTGGGGCAGAGAGGCTATTTCGATAGACCCTCGGCTCAGGACAAGAAATCTTGAATATATTGACAGGAAAATACAAATTAAAATAAAAATTAAAAGAAAAATAACTAGTCTGCATGCATGGATAAAGTAAAGTTGTGAACTTTATACTTACTTCCATTGTTGGAATTATGATTCTCATAAGCCCAAATATTTGCAGAACTTGTTGACGGCCATTCTAATGATGATTGAATACTATTTTGAGTCACTGAAATTTTCGAATTTTTAGAAAAGTATTCTTCTTTGTTATTCTGAAGAGAAGAAACAGAACCATTGTTACTTGTAGACCTCAACCAAGAAAAAGAACTATCATTATTTTCATCATCAGACGAAATTGCCCAAATTCTGTCACTTTCTTTTGGAATATTAAAACCATCTTCCACCAATGGAAAACTCTCAGAAGAACTTGCATTGTTGTGTGGAGAAGTTAATTTTTTTTCCAAGTTCAAATCTTGAAATGAACGAAGAAAATCTTGATAATGCATTGGAGTTTTATTATTTGAACCTTCCATGAGAAAAAAACAAGAAGAAAGACTATGTTCAATTGCTATGGAACTATTTGTTTATATAGAAATTAAGTGTATTTTCTTGCCTGAGTAGGAATGAGATTGGAATTTTCCGATTATTTATAGTATAATCAAAGTGAAAATAGTTTCATCCTTTTCCTAAGTTGAGTAGGAGAAAGTAAAGGGTGTTACATATTTTGTAAATTTCCAATAAGAAGAATTGAAAACCTTGTCCAACTAAAATAGCTAAAGTCAGAAGGAATATAAGTGGAATAAAAACTTTGATAATTTCAGTTACTGAATTTGTACATAAGTCGAGGTAAATAAAACCTTTTATAGTGAAACTCACTTAATAACTTGTTGGAAATTGAATGTTAACGAAGCCTTAGTTATTAATTATTAAAGCTACCATTAGTATATTTGAGAAAATCTTCCTATTCTCAAATGATTTCATATGCATGCAAACCATCCTTTCACAAATAATAATATGTCCTTTTCTATTTATATGACTAGTTTTGTTTTATACAGTTTTAACAAATAACAATTACGTCTTAATTCAAAAAAGAAAAAGTGATTAAAATGCTAAAAAAGTAGGCACGGTCGTGGCAAAACAATAATTATTGTTCGTTAGGTAGTTTTTGATGGGTCCAAAAAATTTAGGTGATTCAGAGCCTGTCGTCGAATTCATGAAGATAACGTGGACATGCACACAAAAAATAATTGTCCTAAATTTCTATTTTATGTTCCTAAAACGCCAAATAACTAGAAATGGCATGGCGAAGCAATGAGTATTGTTCATTACTCTGTTTTTGATATTTAAGCGATCCGGAGCCCGTTTGTCGAATTCAAGGAGATAGCACGGACATTAGCACACGAAAAGTTAGAAATCACCCTGAATTCTTGTTTTATGGCCCTAAATTGTCAAAAAGAGGAACAATCATGGCGGAACAATGTTCATTAGGTCGTTTATGATGGGCCCACAAAATTTTAGGCATTCAGAGCCCGTCGCCCGAATTCATGAAGATGGCATGGACATTAGCACACGAAAAAATTAAAAATCGCCCTGAATTCTTGTTTTATGGCCCTAAAATGCCAAAAAAGAGGAAGAGCCCTCGCAAAGAAATGATTATTATTCATCAGCTTGTTTTTGATAGCTCCACAAACTTTTAGGCGATTTGGAGCCCGCCACCCGAATTCATAAAGATGGCATGGACATTAGCATACGAATAATTGAAAATTGTCCTGAATTCCTTTTTTATGGCCCTAAAACGCCAAAAAACGAGAGGCGGTCATGATGAAACAATAACTATTGTTCATTAGGTTGTTTCTAATGGGCCCAAAAGTTTTTAGGTGATTCAGAGCCCGTCGCCCGAATTCATAAAAATGGCGTGGACATTAGCACACGAAAAATAAAAAATTATCCTAAATTCCTATTTTATGGCCCTAAAACGCCAAAAATGAGGAATGATCAAGGCGAAGTAATGACTATCGTTCATTAGGTCATTTTTAATGGGCCCATAAATTTTAGATGATTCGCAGCCCGTCACCCGAAAACATAAAGATGGCATGGACGTTAACAAACGAAAAATTGGAAATCACCTTGAATTCCCGTTTTATGGCCCTGAAAAGCCAAAAAAATGAGGAACGATTATGATGAATATTATTTTCTAGGTCGATTCTGATGTATCTACAAAATTTCAGTCGGTTCGGAGCCCGTCACCTGAATTCATGAAGATGGAGTGGATATTAGCACATGAAAAATAAAAAATCATCCGAAATTCCTATTTAGTGGCTCTAAAATGACAAAAGAGGAGGAACATTCAAGGCAAAACAATGATTATTGTTCATTAGGTTGTTTCTGATGGTCCCAAAAAGATTTAGGCAATTCGGTGCTCGTCGCCCAAATTCATGAAGACGACATTGACATTAGCACACGAAAAATTAAAAATTAGACTGAATTCCTGTTTTATGTACCTACAATGCTAAATAACGAGGAACGGTCATCGATAAACAATGATTATTTCTCATTAGGTAATTTCTAATGGGCCCACAAAATTTTAGGCGATTCGAAGCCCCTGACCCGAATTCACGAAGATTGCATGAACATTAGCATATGTAAAACTGGAAATTACTTTGAATTCCTGTTTTATAGCCCTAAAATGTAAAAAAGAGGAACTTTCGTGGTGAAGCAAAGACTATTGTTCTGTAGGTCATATCTGGGGGCCTTCAAAATTTTAGGCGCTTCAGAGCCATCGTCCGAATTCATGAAGATGACATGGACAATAGCATACGAAAAATAAAAAATCGTCCTAAATTCTTATTTTATGGTCCTAAAACACCAAAATATAAGGAACATACATGGTTTAGCAATGATTATTATTCGTTCGTTCGTTCTGAATGGTCCACAAAATTTTAGCCGATTTAGAGCCTGTCGCTCGAATTCATGAAGATGACATAGACATTAGCAAACGAAAATCGGACATCATCCTAAATTCCTATTTTATAGTTGTAAAATATCAAAGGACGAGGAACGGTCATGGCTAAACAATGAATATTATTCATTATGTCAATTTTGGGCGTCATAAAATTTTAGGTGATTCGGAGCCCGTCACCCAGATTCATGAAGATGACGTGGACATTAGCATACGAAAAATTAGAAATCGCTTTGAATTCCTATTTTATAGCCCTAAAACGCCAAAAGACAAATAAGGAACTGTCAAGGATAAGCAATGACTACTTTTTAGTAGGTCATTTATGATGGGTCCAAAAAGTTTTCTGTGATTTAGAACCCATCACTTGAGAAACGTGGACATTAGCACATGAAAAATTGGAAATAAGCCTGAATTCCTGTTTTGTGCCCTAAAACTTAAAAAAAAAACGGTTATCGCGAAGCAATGACTATTGTTCAACAGGTCATTTTTTATGGGCCCAAAAATTTTATCCGATTCGGAGCTCATCGCCCGAATTCACGATGATGACATAACATTGGCACACAAAAAAATGAAAAATCACTCTGAATTTCTGTTTTATGTCCTACAATGCCAAAAAAATGAGAAACGATAATGGAGAAGCAATTACTATTGTTCGTTAGGTTATTTTTTATAGACCCACAAAATTTTAGGTGATACAAAACCCATTGCCCGAATTCATGAAGATGATGTGGATATTAGTATACGAAAAATTAGAAATCACATTGAATTCCTGTTTTATGGCCCTAAAATGCTAAAAAATGAGGAGCGGTCGTGGCGAAGCAAAAACTATTATTATGTAGGTCATTTCTTATGGGCTCACAAAATTTTAGGTGATTTAGAGCCTGTCGTTCAAATTCTTGAAGATGGCGTGGACATTGGCACACGAAAAATTAAAAATCGTCCAGAATTCCTCTTTTTATGGCCCTAAAAATGCCAAAAATTAGGAACGGTCATGGTGAAGCATTGACTATTTTTTATTAGGTCATTTGTAATGGATCAACAAAATTTTAGGCGATTGGAGCCCGTCTCCCAAATTCATGAAGATGGCGTGGACATTAGCACACGAAAAATCGGGAATCATCCTAAATTCCTATTTTATAGCCCTAATATACCAAAAATAAGGAACGATCATGGACAAATAATGACTGTTGTTCTTGGTCGTTTCTTATGGGCCCATAAAATTTTAGGCGATCCGGAGTTTTCACCTGAATTCACTAAGATAGCATGGACATTAGCAAACGAAAAATTAGAAATCGTCATAAATTCCTGTTATATGGCCCTAAAACGTCAAAAAATGAGGAACAAACTTGGCAAAGCAATGACTATTATTCATTAGTCGTTTGTGATGAGGCCACAAAATCTTAGGCAATTCGGAGCCCGTCACCCGAATTTATAAAGATGACATGGAATGCACACGAAAAATTAGAAATCTTCGTGAATTCTTGTTTTATGGCCTAAAACGCTAAAAATGAGGAACAATCACGACGAAGCAATGCCTATTGTTCACTAGGTCATTTCTGATAGGCTACAAAAATTTTAGGCGATTCGGAGCTCATCCTCCAAATTCATAAAGATGGCGTGGACATTGACACAAAAAAAAAAATCTAAAATCACCTTGAATTTATGTTTTATGGTCATAAAATGCCAAAAGCGAGGAATAGTCATGGAGAAGTAATAACTACTGTTCTTTAGGTCGTTTGGGCCCATAAAATTTAAGTGATTCAAAGCTCGTCGCTTGAATTCATGAAGATGGGATGGACATTAGCATATGAAAAATAAGAAATCATAACCGAATTCCTGTTTTATGACCCTAAAATGCCAAAAACAAGGAAAACTCATGGTGACATGAAGAGCATTATTTATTAGGTCATTTATTATGTGCCATAACAAATTTTAGGCAAATCAGAATACGTTGCTCGAATTCATGAAGATGACGTGGATATTAGCACATGAAAAACTGAAAATCGTTCTGAATTCTTGTTTTATGGCCCTAAAATGTCAAAAAATGAGAAACACTCATGGAGACGGGATGACCATTGTTCATTAGGTCTTTGTCGATGGTCCCAGAAAATAATAGGTATTTGGAGCTTGTCGCCCAAATTTAAGAATCTGGTGTGGATATTAGCACATGAAAGACTAGAAATCGTCTTGAATTCTTATTTTATGGCCCTAAAACACTATAAAATATCAAACGATCATGGCAAAGCAATGAATATTATTTGTTAGGTCATTTTTTATGGATTCACAAAATATTAAACGAAATTGGAGCCTGTCACCTGAATTCATGACAATGACGTGGACTTTAGCACACGAAAAAATTACAACGGTCCTCAATTCCTATTTTATGGCCCGAAAATATCAAAAATACGATTATGACAAAGCAATAAATATTGTTCGTTAGGTAATTTTTGATAGATCCACTAAATTTTAGGTGATTTGGAACCCGTCTCCCGAATTCATGAAGATGGCGTGAACGTTAGCACACGAAAAATTAGAAATCATCGTAAATTCATGTTTTATGGCCCTAAAATGATGGAAATGAGGAATTTTGCCATAGCTAGTTTTCATTAGGTCATTTCTAATGTGCCACATAATTTGAGGCGATTCGTAGAATGTCGCCCGAATTCATGAAGATGGAGTGGACACTAGCACACGAAAAATTGGAAATCGCCCCGAATTCCTATTTTTTGGCCCTAAAATGCAAAAGAAAAAATGAGGAACGGTCATAGAGATGTAATAATTATTGTTCAGTTGGTCATTTCTGACGGGCCCACAAAATTTTAGGCGATTCAGATCCCGTGACCCAAATTCATTTAGATTGCATGAACATTAGCCCATGAAAAATTGGAACACTGATAGCGACACGATGACCATTGTTCATTAAGTCATTTCTGATTGGCCAATAAGCTTTTAGGTGACTCAGAGCCCGTCGCATGAATTCATGAAAATGGTGTGGACATTAGCATACGAAAAATTGAAAATCATCTTGAACTCCTGTTTGATGGCCCCACAATGCCAAAAAAGCGAACATCCATGGCAAATCAATGTTTATTGTTTATTAGGTCACAAAAATTGGAAATGGTCATGAGTTCCTTATTTTATGGATGTAAAACGCAAAAAAAGAGGAACGGTCATGACGAAACAATGACTATTGTTCATTAGTTCGTTTATGATGAGCTCAAAATTAAGCAATTCAAAGCATGTCACCCAAATTCATGAAGATAGCGTGAGCATTATCTCACAAAAAATTGGAAATCGTCACCAATTCTTGTTTTATGGCCCAAAAAGACACAATAATAATAAATGATCATAACAAAGCGATGATTATTTTTCATTAGATCATTTTTTATGGGCCTACAAAATTTAAGGCGATTCAGAACCCGTTGGCCAAATTTATGAAGATATCATAAACATTAGCACATAAAAAATTAAAAATCGCCTTGAATTCCTAGTTTATCGCACTGAAATGGTAAAAAATGAGGAACACAAATGGAAAATCAATGCCTATTTTTTATTAGTTCATTTCTTATATGCCCAATATCTTTTAGGTGATTCAGAGTCCGTCACCCGAATTAATAAAGAAGGCATGGACATTAGCACACGAAAAATTCCTAAATGTCTATTTTATGGCCTTAAATGCCAAAAAAATGAGGAATGGTCACGGAGATCTATGACTATTGTTCATTAGGTCATTTTGAGAGGCACATGAAATCTTAGGCGAATCAAAGCTTGTCGACCGAATTCATGAAGATGGCATAGACATTATCACACAAAAAATAAGAATCGTCTTGAATTCATGTTTTAAGGCCCTAAAACATCAAAAAACGAATAACGGTCATGGGGATGCAGTGATTATTGTTCCTTAGGTCATTTTTTATGGTCCGAAAAAAGAGGAAGATTGCTCCTAGTGTTGTATATTAGACTATCTTCCTACAGTTTCTGCCCACTTCTCTGCTAGTGTATCACTAGGTACTTAATTCCAACTATTAGACATAGTTCCTTAGATTCCAACGGAAAACTCAAAATATACAAAGTAGGAGAAGTTTTCTTGTGTCTTCCGAGGCTCCAATATTGCAGATATACGCAATTTCACTAGCTAACCTTTCTCCTTCTTTGTATCTGAATATTCTCTGGTTCCTTTCCATCCAAATAGCATATACGCGTTTGAACATCTTAGCTTCTTGTGACTTACCCCTTGCTATTCTGGATAGCTCCCTTTAACTTTTAGATGTGTATCTCTATCTTTGAAGCCAACTCATTACTCTGCACCATAGGTTCCTCGCAAAATCACATTCACAGAAGAGGTGGCTTATAAATGCAACTCGCTCTTGACAGAAAGCACACCATGCATCAACTAGATTCAACTCATTGCTTTGGGTCTCGCTTCATTTCTGAACATAAGACACTTCCAGTGGAATTATCAATAAGCTGTAAGTAGAATTTCTTATTGCACTTTTCCCTTTTCTAGTCATCCTCTATTGTTCAATAATTTTCCTTAATATCCATCTTTTGTCCTTTTATGTAATATGCATGCACCCATTTTATCCAAAGCTTATCTACTTTATGATACAAGTCCCGGAAGTATTTTACAATTGCTACCTTGTTTCACATTTTTAAATTGACGAGATTGAGTCCCCCCTAAACATTTGGGGTACAAACCCTCTCCCAAGCAACGAAAGCCCTTTTAGTGATATTGTTAGTACCCGACCAAATATAGCTTATGCAGTAGGCTTCAATAGTTTTAACGACTTTTGCCGGTAGTAAGAACATTTGAGCCCAATAGGATTGTAGGACAAATAGCACTATTTGTACTCGCTGAACCCTCACAGCTTAAAAGCAGTCCAAGATGAAATTTTATCTACCATATTGTCGATTAATGATTTCCACTAAATCAGAGAGGTTTTTCTTGGAGAGGGGTATTCCTAGTTACTTAAGCAGTCTAGGTTCGGTGGACCGGGCCCATGTTGAAGGCATAACTATAGCACACGAAAATTTGTAAATCAGGCGAAATTCGAATTTATGGCCCTAAAATGTCAAAACATGAGGAACGGTCATGGCGAGGCGGTGATTATTGTTCCTTAGGTCATTTTTGATTGACCGGCAAAATCTTAGGCAGTCAGGGTCTGGTGGCCCGGGCCCATGCAGAAGGTGAGGGCTATATCACACGAAAATCTAGAAATTGGGCGAAATTTAATTTTTATGGCCCTAAATTTCCAAAATGCTGAAAACGAGTAACGGTCATGGAGAGGTGGTGACAATTATTCCTTAGGACATTTTTTATGGTCCGATAAAATTTTATGTGGTCCGAGTCTGGTGGCCCGAACATCGTAAAAGGCGTGGGCTATAGCATATGAAAATCTGGGAATCTGGCAGAATTTCATATTTACGACCCAAAAATGCAAAAAACTTGTAACGATTATGGGGAGGCAGTGACTATTGTTCCTTAGATCATTCTTGAAGGTCCGGCCAAATTTTAGGCAGTCCGTGTTTGGTGGCCTGGGCCCATGAGGAAGGCGTGGACTATAGCATACAAAAATTTGGGAATCGAGAAGAATTCCATTTTTATGGTCCAAAAATGCCAAGAAACGTGTAACGGTCATGGAGGGGCGATGACTATTATTTCTTGCATAGTTTTTAATGGTCCAGCAAGATTTTAAGGGTCCGGGTCCGGTGTCCCGGGCCAACACAGAAGGCGTGGCCTATAACACACGAAAATCTATTAATCAGGCGAAATTCCATTTTTGTGGCCCTAAAATGCCAAAAATGAGTAACGGACATGGAGAGACAATGACTATTATTCCTTAGGTAGTTTTTGATGGTATGGAAAAATTTTAGGCGGTCCTAGTCCAGTGGGCCGGGCTCATGCAGAAGGAGTGGGCTATAGCACACGAAAATCTGGAAAATAGGTGAAATTCAAGTTTTATCGACATAAAATATAAAAAAATGAGTAACGGTCATGACGAAGTAGTGACTATTGTTCCTTAGGTCATTTTTTACAGTCTAAAAAATGTTAGACGGTCCGAGTCGGGTGTCCCGGGCCCATGCAGAAGGCATGGGCTATAGCACGAAAATCTAGGAATAGGGCAAAATTTCATTTTATGGTCCTAAAACACCAAAAATATGTAACGGTCATGGCGAGGCGCTGGATATTTTTCCTAAGGTAGTTTTTGATGGTCCGACGAAATTCTAGGCGGTCCGAGTGTGGTTGCCCGAGCTAACGCAGAAGACGTGGGTTATAACACACGAAAATTTCGGAATCGGGTAGAAATCTATTTTTATGGACCTAAAACGCTAAAAAATGAGTAACGGTCATGGCGAGGCGGTGACTATTGTTCATTAGGTCGTTCTTGATGGTCTAGAAAATTTTAGGCCATCCGGGTCTGTGTGCTCGGGCCCATGCAGAAAACGTGGGCTATAGTACACGAAAATTTAAGAATTGGGGCAGAATTTCATTTTTATAGCCCTAAAAGGCCAAAAACGTGTAACAATCAAGGCGGGGCACTGAATATTATTTCTTAGTTCATTTTTTATGGCCCGGCAAAATTCTAAGCGGTCAGGGTCTGATGGCCCGACCCACACACAAGGCGGTGGTTTATAACATGCGAAAATCTGAGAATCATGCGAAATTCTATTTTTATGGACCTCAAACGCTAAAAAATGAGTAAAGTTCATTAGAGGCGGTAACTATTGTGCTTTAGGTTGTTTTTGATTGTCCAGCAAAATTTTAGGTGATCTGGGTACGGTGGCCCAGGCCCACGCAGAAAGTGTGTCCTATAACATACGAAAATTTAAAAATCGGACAGAATTCCATTTTTATGGCCCAAAACACCAAAAAACGTGTAATGGTCATGGCGAGGCGGTGAATATTGTTCCTTTGTTCCGACAAGATCATAGGCAGTCTGGATCTGATGGCCTTGGCACGCAAAAAGCGCGGGATATGGCACAAGAAAATCTGCTAATCAGGGGGAATTCAATTTTTATGGACCTAAAACGCCAAGAAACGAGCAACGTTCAAGGCGAGGCGGTGACTATTCCTTAAGTCATTTTTTATGGTACTACAAAATTTTCGGCGGTCTTCGGTGGTCCGGGTCCAAGCAGAAGACGTTTGCTATAACACACAAAAACTTGGGAATCAGGCATAATTCTATTTTTATGGCTCTAAAACACCAAAAACGTGTAACGGTCATGGTAAGGCGGTAAATATTGTCCTTTATGTCATTTTTATGGTCCGGAAAAATTTTGGGTGGTTCGGGTTTGGTGGTATGGGCCCATGTAGAAGGCATGGGCTTGATCGCATGAAAGTTTGGGAATCGGGCAGAATTTCATTTTTATGGCCCTAAAATGCCAAAGAAAAGTAACAGGGCATGACGGGGCGGAGACTATTGTTGCTTAGGTAATTTTTAATGGTCCAGCAAAATTTTAGGTTATCCAGGATCGAGTCCGGTGGACGGGGCCCACGCAAAAGGCATGGGCTACAGCACACAAAAATTTAAAAATCGGGCGGAATTTCATTTTTATGGCCCTAAAACGCCAAAAAATGAGTATTGGTAATGCCGAGGCGGTGACTATTGTTCGTTAGGTAGTTTTTGATGGTCCAACAAAATTTTAGGCGGTCCGGATCTGGTGGCCCAGGCCTATACAGAAGGCGTGAGCTATTGATCGGCTCTAACCCTGCACCACTATATAATGGCGAGGAGTGGTCGATGTAGCTTTTACCCGAAATGTCGGGATCAATATCCATAGGGAGTTACTATTGGTTGGGAGTTGGGTTTCTATTTAATCTAGCTATATATGTTGTCTTTAATTACACTTCTAACCATGAGTGAGTTTGATTCTATTCTAATTGTATTACTATTAATTGCTGAAAGTAATCTAAGTATACTATTTTTGTAGGACTTTTCTCAATTAATAAAAAGTACTGGGGAAGTGACTTACACGTAGGCGAGTATCTAATGAGGACTAGAATTTAGGAAAAGCTTGTTGTATCTGGGGTCACTCACACTTAATTTCTCACTCTATACGGTAGTTTGAGTGACTTTGGCCAAATTGGCTTTCTCAAGCCTAATTGGGTGTTCAAACATTGCAAGTGAAATTGGCTCAAGTCGGGTATTACTATATCTAGGTTTAACCCTTTAATTGGGGTTATCAATCTCTTGAATTCACCCCAATTTCTTGTTAGCCTATTTTACCTAGACTTGGGCCCTCTTTCTCAAGAAGAGCCCTAGTCAAAAAGGCACGAATCAGTGGTTGCAACCACCAATTCAACAGATAAAGCATGAAACAAGCTAAATATCACTAAGCCATAAACAAATAAGCCTTAAAATTAAAGACCCATTAAATACCCACATTAGGTTCTGGTCACAACCCTAGCTAATGGGTTTAGCTACTCATAATTAACGTAGAAATCAAAGATAGAGATGAAATATACGCCATAAAAGTTAATTACAAGAATAAAATCTAAAGTTATAAACTAAAGCTACTTTAAAATTGCTCAAAGTGGTAAAGTGCTGCTGCTCACGGGCTCCCTCATACAAAAGATAACCTAAAAATGTGAAAAAGATCTATTTATATACAACTGAAATTACTGGACAAAAAAACCCCTACGGAGGTTCGGCTATCAGCGTAAAACTGGGCGCGTCTGCGTTTAGCCACCCGCGGCCGCGAAATAAGGAGCGCGGTCTGCATGTTTCTTTACTTGGATCTGGGCTTGAGATTGCTTCGCGGACCGCGTAAATACAGTCCCGTCCGCGTTGGCTTCAATCGCGGTCGCGTAAAATGTTCGCGGACCGCGTTCCGCAATGTAACTTCACTTGAAACTCTCTGAACCCCTACTCTCTCTCCCAGCAGAATATTAACCGCGTCAGCGTCAGGTGGCTTTGCGGCCGTGTAAAAATGATGCGGACTGCGTTCTTTTATTGTCCCAAGATTGCAAGGTCTCTCATTCTTGATCTTCCCCTCTCAGAGCAATTTCACTCGCGGCCGCACTTTTGTATCGCGGTTAGCGGCAATGTTAGCACTTGACTGCAGCTTTTCTAAACGTCATTTCGCTGTAGCATATTTTTAATCGCCTCAGCAGAGGACTTTACGCGACCGCGTAATAATAGCGCTGACAGCGCTCCAGTTCCATTCTTTGGGCTTGTGCAAGTTTGACTCCTTTATGAGTTCATTTAGGCTTCTTTGCCTCATTTTGACCAAAACCTGCAAATAAGCACCTTAAGTTAGTTTTCGGGAATACCTTAACTCATTTTTGATCCAAAACTTAATCAAAAGAGAGAAAATAGTAGGCTAAAATCCCTAGTTATCAACTCCCCCAAACTTAAGCTTTTGCTTGTCCTCAAGCAAACAAGGTAATTCCCACCTCCACAAGAAAAGGAAAGTAGAATTTCAGCTGTCCTAGAGTAACTTCATCAAGCTTCAATTGGAGATAACAATTACCCTCAACACAAATGCATTATTGACAACATTATGCAATGACTTTTTGAGTTCCATATGTCTAATGTGACACAAAAACATCAAGAGTTGACTCATTTCATCAAAGAGACTCGCTCTCTCTTGTAGGTCACTGTGGATCCTAGACTCCTTCTCCTCTCCCTCCATGAGCTCATCTGACCTTATAGAATGTACACTCAAAACCGGGATTAACAAGAAGTGCGCTCATCACTCTCAAAAGAATGCCACAAGTCAGGCTCTAAGTACCATAAGCTTGCCCCTCATGTAAATCACCACTAATGAAAGCTCGCTAAACTTGAAATCCTATAGGGCTTTAGCAGGATGTAATGAAGGCTTTTTGGATCAAGGTCGGACATAATGAACTATGATGGTAACATCATTCCTTAAGCACTCCATTTTTCTCAATTCTGCTTATGCTTTCTTGACTCTTTGAGTCATTTTCTTCTTTCTTGGGGTAACTAGAGAGACACATAGTCGCTCTTTCTTCTATATGACGATCATGTTTCTCCTTTTCTCATCATTCCAAACCTTTCAACATTGTTTTCTTGAATCCTTTCAACATTTTCTTTTGTTTTCTTTTGACATGCTTCTATTTGGCTTTCATCCTTTTCTTTTCCATTCCTTTTCATCAAGTCTTTTTGTTATTTGAACTTTTCATCACTTTGAATTTCCTTGTCTCTTCCCCAAACTTATGTTTTTAACTATGGTTCATCATGATTGCTAAGGAAAGATGGGTGCCATATATCAAAACAAAAAGAAAAAAAGACTCAATCCCTTAAGAAGGTTGTCACGCCATCCATCGTAGGGAAAAGCCACCCGGTTCACACAAATTTCATCATTGGAAAGAACCGTGGCGTTAAGAAAACCAAAGGCTTATTGATCACAAAAATGTAAAAAGAAGCTATAAATTCAAAAAGAAGCTACTAAAGAAAATAAGAAGTTAAACTATTTAGGAAAGTTATAAAAGAAGTTATAAAGTAAAAATACGGAAAGTAAAATGAATATGTACAATAGGAGATTGAAGCGAATATACATAAAAGGGGAATGAATATATACATGGAAAGGTAACTTTATATAGATACCAAAGATAAAAAGTACGAAAATAAAGTACGATAAGTAAACAAAATAAAAAGTAGTATCAATATTATTACAGACCAAATCATCATCAAAATAGGGCCAACCC